>CM061532.1:54104585-54393917 GCA_030545055.2 Neoaliturus tenellus
TAAACATGAACATATGAATATGCTTGCACTAATATCAATAATCCTAATATTTTTTTTTCACAAAACACCGGCAAACACATTTAGAAGCTAGCGTGATTTGAATCCATTCAATTTTAATTTATCCAATAAATTTCCCCATAAATTTAACATTTTTTTAAGTCATGTATTCCTTTTTTAATATTAATTAAATTATTTTTATTTTTTCTTGAATCTTTGTCAATAACATTATCTAAACGTTTAATTCGTTATTTTTTAGTGATTACTTCTCGGGGGTATTTCATTTAAGGCCCCCCATACACGTAACGATCGGTCGACGACCGGCGAACCACGACGGATCGCAACAGATCGGTCTCTGAAGAGTGATTCCCCACACACGTAACGATCGGTCGACGACCGGCGAACCACGACCGATCGGAACGAATCGGAACACTTCACTTTAAATTAAACAACAACCTACACAAACTATATAACAACTAACTAAAATAACACTTCACTTTAAACTAAACAACTACCTATTCAAACTATATAACAACTAACTTAACCTCTGTGAAAAACTGAGCCCAGCAAAAAGTAGGGTTATGTCTCTATGCACGAACAAATTCACAATAAGCTCGCGGGGCGGGCTCACTCTGCGCCTTCCGTCCGTCGTCGACCGATCTGAAGCGTCTCCACACACGCAACGATCCGTCGCACGTCGAGGCTGGTCGGACGCGGTCGGACGACGACTGATGGGATTCTCATCAGTCGTCGTCCGACCAAAATCGTCGTCAATCGGTCGGAAGCGTAAGTTTTTGTTAGAAGTATGAATAAACCCAAGCCAGTTTGACAAGTCAATTCAAGATTATGTAGTAGCAGATGGCTACTGTTAGAGCTCCAAAGGCTGTATACTATAATCCTTAATGCTGGGTAACAAGCAATTCGTATGCATTGAGACCGTACCCGGGATCGAACCGCAACCTAGATATCCGATGGAACCATTCAATGGAGACCATAATGAGGGTTTTTGTCAGCCAAGATTACATTTAAAGAGATGATCGCATAATGTGACCAATAATAATTAATATTTTATGTCTGTAATCACTTATAAAAAGCAGTACGTTTTTTAGTGGGACAGTAAAATTTTTCAACTCTTGAACTTTTTAATTTATAATTATTGTGTCGCTTGATGTAGCGTGCAATAACATTCATGGTATATTGTATGTACATACTGCATTTTTTTTTTTCAAATATAAAGATGGGTGCAACCATTCGATTAATATATTCTATTAATGAAAAGTGTTCAAATAAATGGGTTAGAATAGATTAGTACTGTAATAAGACTTTTAGTAAAAACACGTTGCATTTGTCATATAAATAAAACGAATTGGAACTGCCATACAAATTGGAACCACCATATGGATTCAGTAATGTTTTATACTATTAAAATAGAAACTTTCCAATCTACCTCAAGCTTACTGTAATATAGTTTAAAATCGTATGCCTTAAATATTACTTGCTTAATTTTTTTGTATTCATTTTTAATCCCTACAACCTAGTTAATTGGATTTAAAACCCATAAAAGCATGTCGATTGCTTAAAAGTTATGTATGCATTTTTTATGCTGACAGTTAAAAATTCTATTTTTTGTTAGTTTAACATTTTGCAAATATAATAATAGATTAGTTGATAACGAACACTGGTGCATTTTAATGGACAAATATAATTAGCATATTTATACTTACTAGAGATCGCCTCCTGATCAAAATTCGATCAAAATTTCAGTTGATTTGGACCCAAGAAGCTTAAAACAGTTAAAAACTAAAACATCTGGTCTTCCTCATTCTCTAGCAGTTGTTTTTACAACAGCTGTCTAATGATTCATTCAATTCTCCTTTCTCCATAAGATTAACATTGAAACTTTGAAAGCCTATGGGGCTTAGCCCTGGAGTCCGATGTGAATTAGAATGTGATTCTGCTCATCTACAGGACTATACCTTTCTAACGGTATGCACGGATTTCTCCTACGATGCACACGACCTGAGAAAAAAGGAGGAAATGAAACATGCTTGCGTATTAATATATAGATTTAATACGCTAAGGGTTTTTTTGTCTTGAGAACTCCTCCTACAATTTTCAACCGATTTTCAAGTTTTTGGTGCCGTTGGATAGGGCTTGGGTCTGTGGATGTTTCCGCCAAAAACTGATGAGAATCTGACGGAAAATAAAGGCGTTATCCACCATTGAAATCTCAAAATTTCCCATTTAAATAACATTGGGATTGAATAAAGCATTTTAAACATCTGTTAATCAGCTGTAAATACGTGTAGTTTTGGTGATTGCAGATATTCACAATATTGGATTGGTTGGACGTCAATGATTTAGATATAAAAGTAACATTTGTATTGTATTAAAATAAATTGCTCGATTTCGAAAAACACGTTTACTAGTTAGTATTATTAGACTACATATTGTTTACATGTAAATTGATGTCGAACCGATGATGGTTCAAACATCGAGGTGGATATAAGCTAGTGAAATTATATGGACCAATTAATTAAACTTGCCTCATGCATTAATTAAAATTGCTAGCTTATCTTGAAACGTTTTATAGATTCTACAAAATAGTACGTAAAAAATGGAGCATAAGTGAAGTGTTAGATTTGTCCCATTCGAATCAATTCACAGGTGATTAATAATCAGTGGAAGTCTTCTCACGAAACTCATGAAATATTCCGGTCAACTCCATGTGTGGACGTTCCCAGACTAACTTCTTCATTACACATTAGCGCCTCTCTCTCACCGTGTAAAATGTTTTCATTGTGTTTAGTATTTTGAATACTTTTTATAACAAAACATTCCCATGAGATTAATTTGATTTTAAACTATCTTGTTGTACTGGCACCTTGAGAAAAGTGTAAAGAAGCATAATCATAAAACCATAAAATTCAGAAAATACTACGAATATTTTTATTAAATGTTTAAAAAAGAGTAACTGTCAAACAACACTATCATTAATGACGTCAGTATTGAGCATCTGCAAAATTAATAAACAGTTATTTAGCACAAATCACTTATGTCATTGGTTTCAACCATTAATGACGGTCATATATGTGTAATATAATTAACTATTTTAATATTCCACTTGTCCAATAAGACATTTGAGGATTATAAACTATTTGTGCCAACCCAATTAGTATTAGGCTTTAGTCTGATTAATTTTTTTAAGCTATCTAAACCATCTCATTGGTTTTTATTGGCTACACATCACTAGAATAATAAAACGATTTTTGTTAAATCTGTATATTTCGACTTCTTATCAGAAGTCATTACCAGCATTATCAACATAACCAAATTAGAAAATTAAATTAAAACTCAATTGAGATGCTTAATATCATCACGAATAAAAGCTCATACCGTAAGGAACTATATCTAAACCAGTCTTTTTTAAGCATCTACGTTCTGTCTTCAACTACGCTTCTCAAATTTAAAGCAACATAATTGTGATATTGTAAAGTAAAAGCAGCGATCATAAAAAAGTCTTCCCAGCATTGTTTTTTCAACCTTACACATTTTATTTCGTTTCATGCGCGTCTAGACTAAACACACTGTATAGGCGATAAACTTTCTTAAGTGACCATAAACAGTCCCGCTCTGGGAGAAACCTTTTTATGTGCAAAAAACGAAAAAGGGGTTTTCACAAGGCACTTGAAAATAAAAATAAACTTTTGTTGCGCCGTGAAATAACCTGTTCCATTATTGGTGGACTATTGGTGGATTATTGGTGGATATCGCTTATTCAATATCCCTAAGGATTCAAATAATAAGGAATGATAATCACTATCATTATCATGAGGTTAAAGATACGCCACTAATGTAGTACTGCAGTACCTAGAGTAATAGTTACAGTATTAATTATTAGTAATAGGGGAAGCATGTTTCACTTATCATAGTTAAAAAGCAGTAATTGAAAAGTCGAAAGCACTTGCTGTGTTCTTTACTACGCTTTTTACTATAAACTTCAGAGCACACTATTCGTTGTTAGTGAGTAACACAATATTATACAATTATATTATAAAATTATATAAGATATATAAATATTATAAAATTATATAAGATTATTAACAATGACAATCTATTCGCATTCTTTATGCGCTCGTCTTAACTTTTACCTGTTCTGTGCATTACCTCGTCAGATGGTTTAATAGCATTACATTAACATTATGAATTTATTTATTTATTTTTATGTAAAATTAGTAAAAAGTAAAAAAATAAATAAGTGTGCTGTTGATTTTTTGAGAAATAATCATAACCATATTAAAATATTCAAGTAAAATAAAGATATATCAGCGATACTAGTCATCAAGTAATCAGAAATGTTATGTCATCCTTTCTGCGATAAACGTAGTCTATAAACCAAGTCTTTTCACACTTGAGAAGGTTACGAAATCGCTAATATATTTCTGAAGTTTGTGAAACATGGAAAAATTTGATGTACAAATAATTCAAAACAGTTACTAATTTGCAGGGGTTCAAACAACCTTCTAAGATTAATATATTTAGAAAAAATTATTTTAAAATTTATGTTATTTTGAAATAAGAAAAGTTTTGAATAGGATAATTGATTGTAGTATTTTTTCCATCACTGGTTAAACACATTATTTTACACTCAGTTTGCTCATTTCTAATTGAACCAAACTAACACAATTTTTTTATAAGTCGAATTACTTTACGTCACCCAGTTATAACACTAGAACATATTTACAAAACAAAAGCACAGAAGTAAAATTAAAGCAGAGCTAATGCAGTACGTGAGCTGTGTAGTGTGTAGGCTGTGTGAAGGTGTGGGAATCTCCGAGAGGTGGCGGGAATATCTCATCCATTCCGTGACCCGACTCGCTGTGCGCTCGCTTCTTTCCTCTAAGTTATTTTCTCTATTTTCGTTCTTTAAAAAATGTAGGACGATCTAAATAAGAGAATTCCTTTTAGGAACTAAGTTAATTTATTGAAAAAGTTCTTTAATCGATGCATTCAATAAAATATTATTATGAAAAAGTATTATTTATTTAAGTAGACTGAAAATTATTATAACATGCTTATTAGCCTACATTTTCAAATTTCAACATGTGCCTACAATGGAAGTTACACTTACTTGCTTTAAGTTTAACCATAAACAATGCATATCCAATATATAGGTATTTTGTGCATTTATATTTTTATTTTCTATATGTAAGCCTAACTTATAAAGTGTCACATTATGTCTCAACAAAGACTAAATATGGAAATTATTATATTAGGTTATTTTATTTTTCTTATGATTTGTACAAAACAAACAAAATTTACAATTTATGGAAATATTCAAGAAACATACTCTCTAAGTGTTTATGAATGTAAATAAAACATAATAGATTTCATTTTGTACAATATCGTTAGTACCGTTAGTATCGTTAGTAATTGTAAAATGTTATTATTTTTCAAAAGGATTTTTGTTGTATATTTTTTCATACGCTCCAAAATGGACCATGTTCCCGATCATATGAAGACAATCAGAAATGATTATGAGGCAATTTAAAGGTCGTTTCTCCCTTTGTAATCCCCCCTGCCCCCTCCCACCAAGTCAGTTGTTTTCTGCGTGCCCTCACACACTGTCTGCAAATAACACGTTTGTGACACTAGAATTAGTGTGTAAGAGACCAGAAATTAGACACGGGCCTGTTTGGTGCGCGTGGCGGAATTCCACTTCTGGTCCAAACATGGCGAATAATTAAAGCATTCCTCTTAAATGATATGAATTTCGCACAGTGTGGCATCCCCAATGTTGATATTACACTAATATAGTTAAAGTTTTATTATTATGCATTACACCTTAGAACATTTATGTAGAATTTTATTTAATTTATTTCCAATCAATAATTGAGTACGAAATATATGGAAGAAACACATTATTTATTATGTAAATGAATAAAAAAATAATCTAACAAATCTGAAGCATCAATTAATATATATATATATATATATATATATATATATATATATATATTATATATATATATATATATATTATGTGTTTTAAGTTGTAGTTTTTATTTTTATTTTATTTACAGAGAGGTCAAGGGGGTCCACGCCCTTGTACTGTACGATCAAGTATCGGATCCAAGATACAAGAATTAAAGTAATTCGACTAGGGTGTTTCAGAACTCCCTACCAATATTTTAGGGCATTGTTCCTGGGTTAAAAACATACCTAAATATCATATTTAAATTGTCCGGAAGTCTTAAGTTACTCACACAGCCGCCATTTTGTTTTTTACACATAATAATTTTTATTTCCGTAACGGATGATTGTATTCAGATCATATTTGGTATAAATCTTTATCATACCAATGTACATTTCCAAGAAAAAAATTAATTTTTTCCATTGTATATTTTCAAAATGGCGGCCATTTTAAATTTTCAAACTCAAATATCTCAAAATCGGTAAATTTTATAAAAATTTTACAAGACACAAAAAAGTTGCCAAATTAAATTACCTAACCAATAGTGCCAAGTTTGTAAGGATTGAATAACAAATAACGGAGTTATTGCGATTTTTCTTCATAAAAACATTGATTTTGCTGTTAAAATGGCCTTATTTGCATTAAATTCAATGCAAAATCCATGTTTTTATTAAGAAAAAACACAATAACTCCGTTATTTACTGTCCGATCCTTACAAACGGGATCACATATATAAAACATAAAACATATATAATACATAAAACACATATATATATATTATGTGTTTTAAGTTGTAGTTTTTATTTTTATTTTATTTACAGAGAGGTCAAGGGGGTCCACGCCCTTGTACTGTACGATCAAGTATCGGATCCAAGATACAAGAATTAAAGTAATTCGACTAGGGTGTTTCAGAACTCCCTACCAATATTTTAGGGCATTGTTCCTGGGTTAAAAACATACCTAAATATCATATTTAAATTGTCCGGAAGTCTTAAGTTACTCACACAGCCGCCATTTTGTTTTTTACACATAATAATTTTTATTTCCGTAACGGATGATTGTATTCAGATCATATTTGGTATAAATCTTTATCATACCAATGTACATTTCCAAGAAAAAAATTAATTTTTTCCATTGTATATTTTCAAAATGGCGGCCATTTTAAATTTTCAAACTCAAATATCTCAAAATCGGTAAATTTTATAAAAATTTTACAAGACACAAAAAAGTTGCCAAATTAAATTACCTAACCAATAGTGCCAAGTTTGTAAGGATTGAATAACAAATAACGGAGTTATTGCGATTTTTCTTCATAAAAACATTGATTTTGCTGTTAAAATGGCCTTATTTGCATTAAATTCAAGGCAAAATCCATGTTTTTATTAAGAAAAAACACAATAACTCCGTTATTTACTGTCCGATCCTTACAAACTTGGCACCATTGGTTAGGTAATTTAATTTGGCAACTTTTTTGTGTCTTGTAAAATTTTTATAAAATTTACCGATTTTGAGATATTTGAGTTTGAAAATTTAAAATGGCCGCCATTTTGAAAATATACAATGGAAAAAATTAATTTTTTTCTTGGAAATGTACATTGGTATGATAAAGATTTATACCAAATATGATCTGAATACAACCATCCGTTACGGAAATAAAAATTATTATGTGTAAAAAACAAAATGGCGGCTGTGTGAGTAACTTAAGACTTCCGGACAATTTAAATATGATATTTAGGTATTTTTTTAACCCAGGAACAATGCCCTAAAAAATTGGTAGGGAGTTTTGAAACACCCTGTATACAGTATACTATTTAGTCAAACATCAATGAAGTAACTATTGATTTAAAGGCGATTTCTTTATGCACGTTATTACGGGTTTTATCATTTTCGTGTCATGTTTAACTTAAGCGATAGAAATACTATAGTATTTGATGAGTGTAAACAAAAAAAACCTATTTATACTAACCAAGCAGTCGTATTAAACTGTTAAAACGTCAAAAAAATGAGCAAGTCTTACGAACAACATAAACACCTTAAATTAAACCACTTATAAGTTTTAATTAGAGAATTTTGTCTCATTTAAAACAACCACAGCTCATGGTAAAAATATTGTTTTTCTTTTTTTGACCAGTGGAAAATTGTTATTAATTTCTGTGGTATAAAAAATCGTCGACATAATGTTGACAGGTCCGGGCGCTGCGATGTTTTGTCTCGGCAGCAGCCGGGCTGATCATATCTGTTTTTGCATGCAAACGAGCTTCGCCCAAGAGGGGGACTTTTTACGAGCAATTTAGGAAGACTATCTTCGCATTAATATTTTTTATCAAGACGAAAAACGCGTAACGACGTCTTACGAGAAAACCGTCTGATGGCCTAAAGGTACTCATAAAAAAATAAGTAAACGTGAATAGAGTGGAATTTTGCACGTCAAACGTTTTACAAATCACTGCGTTTTAGTGTTACTAACACGTTAAATCTGAGGCTGACATAATATATTACGGGATGAGTTTATCTAAATTTAAACAGTTCTTGGTCAACTATTTGGTTTCTTTTTCATTTTGTTCAACGCACTCCGTGAATATACCTAAATCCTTAAAAATATTCTTAAAAGCGTTCATTAAAGAGATAATCTAACGATCAAGTTTAATCATTTAATTAGTTTTACATAATTAATACATAGTTTTACTTAGAAACTAAGGTATATAATAGATACTTAACACTGAACTACAACTGTGTTTTAATATAAACGTACCCTAATGAACGGATGTCCCAAAACACACAATACGGAATTAATTTCCCGACTAATTATTCTTAGGCCATGACAAAGCAATAAAAATCCATTAATGAGCCGGAAAGACTAAACCTCAAAGGGGAATTAAGAGGGCAAAGACAATAGCCATTAAGCCCACTCAAACAGTGTAATGGTGCCTAATAGTGAGGTGGAAGACATGTTTACTGACAGTGCCTCGACCGAGCAACAATACGACCTTTACTCACCGTATAAACCACCATAAAGTATCCTGGATTAGTCTTACACAATCGATTGTAGAAGTACTCAATACATCCCACCAGGCTGCGCTGGTGGTCTGGGCGACAATCGATTGTTGAGTATTCGATATATCGCAGTATTGATTGTCAAAGTATCAATGCTTCCCATTATACAGCACTATATCTGGAATGACATATCGATTGATGGAGTGTGGTGCTCGATATATCGCACCGTGATGTTCGACATGGTGGTGGTCCCCTCATGCACACGTATTGATCTTTTATTGGACGATAATTTACAATTTGGAGATGGCATTTTCCACCCCTGCTGGTGGCAGTTTAGGACTCCATGATTTGCATATTATTGCTTGTTCCTTAGTGAATATTAAGTGAATATGTTTCTCTAGACTGATTACATTGAATTCATTTCGAAAACAAGTCCAAATTGAAGTTTCAATCTGACTGGAATGGAAACATCTAGAGGTAAAACACTATTAAATTATATGTATTTGTTAGAATTAGAACGATTAGAATTAGAATATTAGTTGACGTATCAATAGAACAAAAAATAGTCAACCAAATGACTATGAATTAAATCAGACGTAGGCAATCACATAAAAAGAAACAGTTAAAAAAATATTTACAGTTAGCATTTACGCCTACACAAAAAATCTCTCTCATGTAAACGTATATAAATAACTTCAAAACACAAATATATAAAACCTAAAACGCTAAAACTCGTATTCGGGTTTAAATATGAAAGGGTTTGGTATATTCTATAAACCTCCACCACAGAGGTCATGCGACGTGAAATTCTTGAAACGTATGATAAAAATATTCCGGAAAGAAGAGAAACGAGGCTGTGACAGTCTCGTCACGGAATTCATGAAATATTCTCCTAGTCGTTGAGTAAAAATTCTCACACCTTCATACTGCCTCAGACTGCTCTGATGTTTACTTCCCCGTAATATCATTACACAATATAACTTTCAATGATTTTCTGTCTCTTTCCATTTACTGTAGTACCGGTATTTATTTCAAAAAAATTATGCTTTAACAGTTTAAAATTTTGACAAGCTCTGTTCTTTTAGATATTTTAGGAAGAAAATTATACTCCAGACTTAGAATTATAAAAACCATGATGTTGTGCATAAATTCCTTATTGATTGGTTAAAGATACGTAATAATATGTGTTTGTAACTTTCGTACTTATAATTCTTTTAACATATATTATTTGTTCATCGAACACTTTGTAGTACTGTTTATGATTTGCTACATGGCAAACGCTAAATGCTAATTTTATATTCATGAATTTACGAATAATAAGTTGTGCAGGATGGTTTAACAGCATAAATCATGTATAATATTTACCACTTATCACAATAAGTTTTTCGTAACTTCAAGCAGTAGAAATGGGTAAATCTGCCATAGATTAAATAACGTGTAACGTCCACTAACTTAGCTCGTGTGCAAAAAAAAAAAAAAAAAAAAAAAAAAAAAAAACTCCAAGAAAAATAAATAGTTGGTTAATTTAATATATAAACTTGGCGCAGATAATCTTTAAAGGAGCGAAATGTTCAACTAACTTATAACTATTAACGGTGACTCAATGATTTAGTAAGTTAATACACAATACAAGCGTATTTTAAGGCAAATATGAATTAATTGTTACTAATACTGGCCAAAATTGGGAGCTTATAACAATATTCATACAATACTGATGTGAACAACCAAAATCAAATCCGGAAATCAATCTTACCTGGCCAGGCAAACAGGTAACATCCAACGAAAGGGTACATTTCCATTATTCACATGCCAGTCCGATTTTAAACAAATTATTATCTACCGTCGCATTATTGAGTCACACCCCCCCCCCCCCCCCCCGGAGCCCCAGGCCCCATTAGAGATTAATCATCCCGAGGGTGGTGGTATATTAATGATGCGACCTGTGTTGGGGATTTGATGCATTTTGTCGCGGGTCAAATTAATCCCGCAAAAGCCAACCGCCCCGCCAGAGTGTCTGGTCGGCAGCGTTTAATGGCGATCACTTCACGCCCCCGGTGGGGCGAGCGTTTAGAGGAATTTGACGCCCCAAAATTGGAATTCTGAAACCATTTGGATATGCATCCTCTTCCCCCAGACCGCTTCAGTCAATTAAACTTGCGTTAATCATGTTCCACGATTTCACTACGAGCTTTTTGAAAATTTTGTTGAAATCTGTTTGTTTTTTTCTCTACCATGTAAAACGAACATCATATGAAAAGTAGTCGGGAAACGTGTTGCATTATAATCTCCTCAACGTGCCTACTTTAGCTTAATATATAGTAAAATACACTATAAATTATTCTAACAGCCATTCACTACTCATGATTTGCCCACAATTTTGAGTAGGCCTAATCAAACACGTGTTAAAATTAACTCACTTTCAGTGTAAGTATCTAATTTACCGATCTGTTTGATGAAATAATGTGCTTTACAAAGCATGAAATAAAGCAAAGAAGAAAATAAATGCATTTTTATCAATAAAATAGCAAGGCGAATTGATTAAATGTCAGTTGAACTAAAATGGTGAACCAAGATGTTTTTACTTGCCTCTCATAACATCTTTATTATACTTTTTGTCTTATACTATTCTGTCAGTATTATCAGTGTTATAATCCTCAAAATAGGCCATAAAATTATTTTAATATAGCCTACAAGGCCTGTAAATTAATATTATTTTGTAAGTAGGAAAATTAGATATCCGCACCCCCACCATTGTCTGCAGTACTTTCGCAGTTAATTCAACAAATATCCGCAAACTCAACTCAGTCCCCTCCCAATTTATTCTACAGCGCAGGCATTGTTATCCCGAGATATCTGTGTACCGAAGCCCTCATGCTGCAAGCCTTATCGCGAGTCCCCGCACTCCAAAATATTGCATTCTCCCCTTGTACAATCAAAAGCGACTGGGGGATGCGGCGGGCCGGTAAAGAATAAATGGACACGGGGAGCAGGAATTATCCCGGCTAAGGTGTGGGGGATGTGTCTTGGGGGGGGGGGGGAAGTAAGGTGGAGGAGTCGAGAGTTGGGGCGTAGTCAAGGCAACACTTACCTCTCACTGCGAGAAACATCCGCAAAACCAGCACGGCTACGGCTAGGCACCTCATCGCTCGGCTACCAATCCATACTGCAACAGAGGGGAGAAAACCGTGAAAACTGTGGTGGACAAGTACGGTACAAAGAAGTGATCAAAGTGGAACTTGCTGAGAACATGCAAATTATAATCCGTCTTGCAAAAGAAGGAACGGTGTGCAAAAAATGAACTTTAGTTACGGACGAGAAATTCCCAGTCCAATCATCTTTCTGTAAGGTTGAATGCAAAGTTGTTGGGTACATTGGTATTCATTTCACGTGCAAGTATAAATATAAAATACTAACTTATAAAAGTATATCAATTACTTAACAATACCTTGAAGGGTAACGTAATAAGAGATTTAGAGCTATTAAGGAAGTTTCATTATTTATTCGGAATAGCAAGATTAAATTACTCTTAACTTTGAATCAAACCATAAACTATATTTCTATATTTTTCGCAAAATCAACTGTCAAAAGCTAAGTAATTTCATTTTATTTCAACACGTTCGGGTGTTTTCATCAATTAGAATTATTTCAGTATATAATTAAACCTTAATTGGCCTTTCATTCATGGAGAGTGAGTAGGACTACTCACCAATGTGCCATCCCCAAAAAAAATATCTTAAATAAACTGCATTACTTCTAGCAATTTTCATTACGGCTAAAATATTACGAAAGAAACTACACATGACTGTGACTTACAGCTTTAGTATTTTTTATAAAGATGTCAAAAATATAATGCAGAACGAGAATTTTCTTTGAATTGGAAAATCATATTTCACTTCTGATCCGGAAGTGAGAGTTTGAAGTTCTCAACACTTCAAGTCAAAAATTATTCAAAGAAATCTCCTCATCCCATCATAAAGTATTTTACGGCCGCTCTATAATGTATGATAACACGAGATTTCCATTTATTTCATTCTCCCCCTTCGCCAACAGTAAATGAACACCAACCTGGAACTCCCAAAATTACCCTTCACTCGAGATTGCTCCGTTGCCGACTGATCTTATCCTTTATATTGCCCCCTTTCTAATTTTGTCTCTTGTTTCAAGACTATCTCTATCGCTTGTTAAAGTGGTTCTCAAAAGAGAATCGGCCTAGAAATCTTTTAAAGGGTTTAGATTTTTTAACACTATAGCTTAGTTTACCTATACATTTTCAGGGAAAGTAGTTTCTTTTCATGAAGTGATTATACTGATCAATATTGTTTCCTTATAAAAAAAACAAGGAAGTAAAATTTCGTGCCAGTATTGGTCCAATCTCTATTTATTTTTTATTTTAAAATATCAGATAAAATTGCATATTAGGCTATTATAAATTATCGAATACAATAAGACACCATTCATTAATATTTCATTCACAGTTATTTTAGCATCATCAATTATACCAACATACGTAGATAGTAGCCGATTTTAATATCTCTGTTAACTAATAACAATTATTTACCCTACAATATATGGCCTAAATATAACTATTAAGATTTCACACGTGCATTCGACTGCTTATTATTTATCTATAATCGTTTGAAGCTACTGTAATACATGAGACATTTTTCCTCCTCTTTCTCATTCTCTCTTGTGGTTTTCATTTAAAAAATGTTTTTGCGTGTATTAATATATTTTCATCAAAATCATCCAGCAACACTTAAAATATACGTGTCAAAAATATAAAAATTCATATACAGCAATCGAAAATAATAATATTTTGAATTTTCAAAACTAAAGATTCATTTTTTAGCGAATTTCCCATAGGGAATAAGCTATTACCGTAGGTCTCATAGTAAGACCTAAGTCCGGGACCATGTTACTTTTTCGTTTTTAGGTGCCCAGAGACAAAAAATAATAGTCATTAAAAATTTTATGTGTGTGTGTGTGTGTGTGTGTGTGTGTGTGTGTGTGTGTGTGTGTGTGTGTGTGTGTGTGTGTGTGTGTGTGTGTGTGTGTGTGTGTGTGTGTGTGTGTGTGTGTGTGTGTGTGTGTGTGTGTGTGTGTGTGAATATTCCGCAATATTTGTGGGGCCAAGTGTGTGAATTTCACCTGAGGGCCTTCTGAAATTGTGGGGCCATACACACGGCCCCACAAAGATTTATTTTTTTTATTTTGAGTAAAAATTCTACTTTTTATGGTCGAAAAAGTCAATAATCGTTAGGTTAGGTTAGGTTAGGTTAGGTTAAGTTAAGTTAGGTTAGGTTAGGTTAGGTTAGTTTAGGTTAAGTTAGGTTAAATTTTGTTGTATGGCCCCACAATACAAATACGGCCCCACAATACCTGTCAAATGCACATACATGGCCCCACAAATAAATGTGTAATCCCAAGGCCCCACAAATATAGGCGAACAAGTTTGTGTGTGTGTGTGTGTGTGTGTGTGTGTGTGTGTGTGTGTGTGTGTGTGTGTGTGTCCCTAGACACGATTACTCTCGTAAAAATGGTCCAATCGACACCAAATTTGGTAGAGATGTGTAATCCTACGTTTATTCGGATGAGTTCGAAAACCAGACATATCGACCTACTGGAAGGGGTAGTTTTGGGGGGTTTTGCAAAAATGGGTTTTTTGCATTTTTCATATGTAAAATTTAAATATTTTAAATTTTTATTTTGACCATTGGATTTAGCTCAAAAAACACACAATTTAGTATTTTGAAGCTTTGCTCTATCTCCATTGGTTACCGAGATATTACAAAGTCTAAAGACAGTACATTGTCTTTTAGGGCTCCATTGTTAATCTTATGGAGAATAAGGATGTGTTAATATTTCACTTATTAACCAATATTTTTGAATGAAACTTGGTATTTAGCTTCATTTGGTTGAGATTCATCCATTTGAGGAAAAAATCTTGGTTTTTGTACTTATCATGGCAGCAAACCTGCATACTCTTTTCCCATGTTAATCATATGGAGAATAGGCAAACTCTTTTATTTATGTACAGATATTGATGAAACTTACTATATGTCTTTATATGGTCGAAATAAATTTTTTCTATGCTAAAAACCTACTTTTAGTGTCCCCCATGGCAGCATCCATGCATACTATTTCCCTATATTTATCTTAAGGAGAATAGACATTTATTTCCCTATTTATGAGCACGTGATGAAATTTTGTTTACAAGTTTAGCTGGTCAAAATTAATATTACTAATTTGGAAATTCGCTGAGTACGCAGGTCTGCTGCGACGGGGGTATTACTTTGACCTTGACATCGATTAGTATCAGTGCTTTGTGGATATAGGGCCTTTACGGCGTTAGTCCTTTGAAGTCTGCCTTCACCCTTCATTGATTACACCGCCCAATCTTATCTCCACGCTCCATAAATCCCTTTGTTTTAATCTAAAACTGTCATCTCGACGTTATAAATAGGCTATATTAATATTAAACATCCTACATTTTTATTCTAATAAAAACAAAAAGCATAACATTAACAGGGGATGAAGAATAATGAAAATTTTACTTTTTAAAATCTACAACACAGTTAAAGTACTGTTATTATGTTTAAAACATTTAGTCTAAAGTAAATATTATAGTCATAAGCATATTCCATATTAATTTCGGATATCATGACATGTTTAAAATTACCCGGTAAACACTTGTGAGTAATCCCAATCCATTCTGAAACAACTTTTTAACAACATTTTGAAGGAGCATAACAATTGTATTGTGATCGCAACGGTGGTTCTGAGATATCCGCCCGCTGGTAGAGACGACGCGGACGGTGCGGCGGCGGAGGATCCCGTAAGAGGCTGGCCCACAATAGAGGCAGAGTGCCGTAAAAGTATACGGCCCGTGAAATACTGTTCATCCTGGATACCAATCCGAAATGTTTCCACGTTCAAGCTGTATTATTGCGTGCAAGCACGGTTCCTTCTTAAAGCAAAAACCTGCTGAGTTTTATATGTTATGAATTTAACAAGCATTATTTTGCAGTGTTTTTCCTTCATTATTAAACATAAATGTTTAATTTTTTTATACGTAAACTAACAATGCTTTCATACGATTTATTTGTAAACCAGTAAAATTTCTTAATTGTAAAATATTACTACAAAATACACAGACAGCCATTATAGGGAATTTAAAATTGTTAGGCCTACTTCATAAATCACATTTTAGTTGAACATAAAATTATTGCATTATTCCAACCTACAATGTACTAAAAAAATACTAATTAAATTGAGTCGAAAATAAACGTAATGAACAAAAGCTAATTATGATTATTATTTTGACACCCTTATTTAAAGAATTTTATAATTTAAACCCAAAGTAATAGGAATATTTTTAACGAACTATGCATCTCAAATTTATCAAAAAAAAAAAAGGAAATCATAACTTTATGTTTTTAGTTTAGTTTTTAAATGTTTTGACGCAGGTGCTAAGCACCGCAGAGAATGTTTTATATTTTTCTGAAGTTGGTGGCTGGCTATTAATGCCATACGATATATATAATATAGTACCTGTAAAAGAACCATTTTAATGTTCTCAATTTAACACTGTACACCTTGGCTTCAATACTCACTGACTTTTCCTTCTGGTTACTTTCCGGCAAAAGAACAAAAGTTTTTCGCCATTCCTTTCTTCTTACCCTGAGACACCTACGATTGATCTGATCAATTTTGATAATTAACTACTATATTTGTATCAATTCGATACTTTTCAATACAAATGTTAAAAATTCATGATTAAGTCAATACGATAAAAGTCTATTGTTTTTAAGACTTGGGTGTTTCATAAACCACGAAAATATACTCAAAATAGGAAGTATTTAATTTAAATTTAACGTGTAATTAATTTAAATTTAACGTGTAAAATTTAACGATATTCGAAACATATTTACCATATTTTGTTGTAGGATTTTTTTAGCCAAATAATATTAAATAGCATTTTATTTACATTTCCACTTTGAACAAAAGATTGGTTGTACGTTTCACACAAGGCTTTGTTAGAAGAGGAATGCTAAATTTGCCTATTTAAAACTGTGAGGGATCATAGAACTACAAAGAGATGCGCGTTTCCATTGAAAGTGAGGCCTTTTGATTTGGCATTAAGCTTTGTTTCAATTGCCACCGTTTTGACGTGTCTTTTGAGGGTGACATTGCAAACTAAATTAATTTCACAACAGACTGAGTTTTGGAGCACTTTACGATACGTAAACGTGAAACACGAATATTCATTTACGAGTACCTATGGTATGATTTTGTAAAATTACACTAAGTTAGTAAACATTAAAATAATCTTTCTTTGCCTATAACACAAATGTAAAAACTAAAATAGAGTCAAATGAATCATATTAATACATAATAATTAGGTATACAAACTAATGTACCATGATGGCGGTAGCGGTACCTGCGAAACAATGAGGTACGTTTGTTGTTTTTCATTAACGTCCGGCGAGAGGAAGAAGACAATGCAGGACTGAAGCATTAATTATTCATTGAACAATGGCGGGATTAAAACTGACGGCAGTGCAGTGTGCCCAACGTGCCGGCAATAAATTATCTCATTTCGTAATTTACATTAATTCGGTATGTTTATTGCATTTGTTATCCTTAAAAAGCATATATTTTTCATGACAATTTGTAGTTATCAAAGATATTATATATTGATGTATATTTGTAATATATCATAAATAAAGGGGAAAGCATTTTTTGTTCTTAATATTATACGAATTTGAAAATAGAGGGTGTTTCTAAAAGAATGCCGGGATTTTTAACGGACGCTGGGACGCTACAGAAAGACTTTTCAAGATAACTAAACAATAAACGTTAAAATTAAGTTGAAATAAGTAAGATTTGTTTTCCGTATATTTTATAGGATCAAACGTTGACATTGACGATGGGATCAAACGCGATACCCTAAACCACAGATTGATTGGATAGGCAAGGATGGGCCTGCTCTCTGGCCTTCAAGGAATTTTGATTTAACCCTTTTGGCCTTTTTCTCGGGTTATATAAAGAAATTGTGTATTCAGATAATCTAGAGACATCTGCATGAGCGAATTTCAACATCGATCACGACTGTAACGCCAGAAACACTTGGCAAGAAATGGAATACACCTTTGATGTGTGCAGAGCAACAAATGGAGCTCACATTAAAACATATTAAGATATGAAAAAATATATGTTGTTTCCTCTTTAATTTGAAACTTTAATCGTTTAAGTATTCTAAAAACTCTTTCAGTAGTGCCCGTTCAAAATCCCGACATTCTTTTATAAAAACCCTGTACTTTATTAGAACAATAATAACGAAGGGTTTAAATGGATTCAATTTGATGGAAGGCATTCACTGTAGATATGATACCCATAAAACTATGTACACTCCCTATGTATGCAAATGTCATATGGGCTAAATTTAATACACATAATGAATAGATAATCTTTCATCAGTGAACTAAAATTCTGTGTTTCGTCTGAAGTCCTAAAAACCGTAATGTGCGTTATACAACTGAACCTCCCTGCTCTAAACGTTGCCACAATTATGATTACCAGCCAATAAATTCCGAATACAGAACAATCAACACCGGCGCGGCGTCACGTAAGTTGCCCCGGAGTGCGGCGGCGGCCAAGTTTTAACTCAATTTTGAAGTTGGCGCCGTGATTGCCCCCAGGTGCGGTTATGTATTCCAAACAACCCATCGCCAATTAACATCAGTCCAAACTCTTCCTGGTTGGACGACTCGGGCTGGCAATCAACCATGGTTGGGCAGACTGACATTTTTTGTTTAGTATAGAGATCACTTTTAAAATCGTTACATGTTTAAGTTTAGAATGAAATAATCAGTTAAACTAATATTTGTTTAGCAATTTTATTTTACGAAAAAAATTAAATTAACTACGCCTAATAAATAGTTTTAAGCTGGCTTTAACTAACCAATCCAGTTTTTTTTTTCCATGCGCTATGAATATTTTCATTGCATAGGTATATTTTGGTATTTTGGTTTTTTATTTTACTTAGTTAACACAGAAGAGAAAGTTACATAGACATGTGTCTCAAATGCCGAGCCGGAATATGATGCAACAGTGATAAAATCTGTTTAAAATGTGATAAGGGGGATGTTTCTTATCTACTTAAATGTTTCCCTCAAAGCTGTGCTTAAAATATCTTACTTAGCTAAATGAATCGCAAAAATTTTTAACAACAAAAAATAACAACAATTTTTAAAGGCTATTTTATTATTTTACTATACAAAATATTACTGCTATAGTTTATTTAACATTATTTAATTAGAACTAAAAAAATAGCATGTGAGATGAAATATTATAATATAATAATATTTCAATAATATAATATAATATAATAATATTATAATGAAGTATTATAATATAATACTTATAAGATTTAAAAGTATTATAATATAAGTATTACAAATATAATAAACTTAACTGGAGGCAATAAGAATTTATGAATATCCAGGTTGAAATGGTTTGGCTTTTGGTTGAATCGTTTATCTGATTAATCCTTTTGAAATGCAATACATATCAAGCAAAGATCGTATTTATATAGGATTTTCACCACTTGTTAATTATTTCTAAACTGCGCCCAAAGAGTTTTATCAAACAAATGATTAAAAAATAACTCATCAATTGTCTAATTATTTTATATAGACCTATCATTAATTTTATTAAAAAACACCGAACATCGAAAATGATACACTATTTGGCTTCAGTTAAATACTGGTGCTTTCAAAGCTGATGTAGATGTTTAGTTATGATCAAGTGGTGGTGGATGTACGGTTTTTGCATGATAACCTAAATGATAAATAGCAAGCAACCTAGTGAAACATTTTAGTGTATGAAAAAGTGCAAATAACTCTGAAACACTAACAACAGAGCAAGTTAACGCTGTGATATAATTTTTTTTTAATTATTGTTATTAACTATTTAATATCCCCCGCTTGGTTATAATGTGGACCAACACAGCAGTTTCACTCTCCCTCTGTTTCCCTAACACCGACAGTAAATGAACACCGGCCTGCACCCCCCCAATCCATTACACTCCCCCCCCCCCCCCCAAGTTTGGCGCTGCGCCACCGGAGCTTGATCTTATCCTTTAAATTACCCTTCTTCCTAATTCTGTCTTTTGTTCCAGGTCTATCTCGTCTCATTTCGTACTTGGCGTCTCAATAACTCTTTCATGAAGTTTTCTGTGACCAATTCACACCTTCAAAATTTAACTAGGGCATATATTTCCTCTTTTTGAGTATTTTAATACCTAGGTTAACAAACTTGATAATAGGAACTTTAATCCGGGTTTCAGTTAACCTTGTCAATCATTATTAATGATAGGACCTTCAAATTTATTAATATATGCAACATATTTGCGGTAATTGAGTCTCCTAAAGCATATAATTGTGTAGCCAATTTGAGCCTGAAAAATATAATTGCTGTAATTCATTTCACGAAGCTTAAAAATAGGGTTTAAATTCACGAACCCGGCCTCCAATGAACATAAATTATCATAAAGAAATTTTCACAACTCTTAAATGGGTACAGAATAAAAAAAAAATTGTAACCACCTTTTAGATGCAATTTTGGACACAAATTTTGGACACAAATAGATACTTTTTAAAACTGTTTTTGTTTGTAAAATGTTGCGTGAATAATCTGAAGTAAGTAACGTTGTGTGAAGATAAGCCCAAGCAGCAATGGGAACTGTGTGAGATAAGGGAGGGACTACAATAGGGGCAGAGCTCCGTAAAGGTATACCGCCTGTAAAATAATGTTCATCCTGCAACACCGTGAACATTTCTTCATGAGATAATCCGCACGGTGGTATTTAAATAACTTGTTTCAGATTTTATTTTAGTTACTTACCTTATGTTTACAAACTTTTTTTGATGTAGGCCTAAATGTTAGTGGCTTATTAATTCTCCGTACAAAAATTGTTTTTTAAAAACTCTATACACATGGCTGGGATTTACTCTATTTTTACATACATATTTTTCGTTGCGAATTTCGTAGGTAGAAAATCAATGTTTTGCATCTAAAGACCCATGTGCAATCTAGTACAATTATTGTGCATCATAATTTGTAACGTAATGTATTGACTGTTTTATAACTTGGTGTTATGATTTCGTGCTTTCCTCCCAAAGACCATTACATAATTGTATACGTCATTGATAACCAAACTTTTTTTTAATCGCACATTATGTATGATTTGGCTTGAAATTCACTCGTAATAGTTCACCTTTCACGTTATTGATTCCTACTCTGTGGGTATACGAAGGCTTCCTAATTTCCTCCCCAACCCCACACAGAATGTCGCCAGCCCACCTCATCATGGTGCATTTCCTCTCCACTCTGACATTAACAATGCATTTCCTCTGACATTTCATCGTTTTTAACGGTAAATAAACCTCATCCCTGGGGGGCCCACAGAGCCGCCGGGGGTTAATCTTGGCCTTCAATTAGCTACCTTCTTTGTTTCTTTTCACCCACCACGAAACTCTTCTTACAAACTAAAGCTTTGAAATGCATCCATGTTTTATGCATCTCAGACTCAAACATGGCCACAGCTTACCCAACTAGTGTATATAAATATAATTTTTGTGGTAAAACTTAAAGAGTTCAAATTAGATTATTTATGCATGTAACGAAACAGCAAAGTTGCAGCAATGTTCATAATTTTGATTTGCTGCAATACAAAACAAGACCTAGTGTTATCGTTATGAGCTTTGGATATAGGCTTGCATTTTTCAAAACACAATTCATAGTGGTAATGTTCTTCTTTGATTATTTTATTACTATTCTGCACAACTGCAAGAATATATTACAGTATAAAATCAAGTACTTATTATTTTGCAAGATTAATATTTAATTAATATGTCATTATTTTTCATTTTTATATGGCTTATGATATTTATTCAGGGGGGAATAAGAAGACAAAATTAGAATTATGGAATAAAGCAAGTTTTACTACATTCAACTCTTTACTTTGTATCAATGACACGCTTAAAAAACGTAACATAAAGAACAGAACTGTAACAGTTTAGCACAAACATGCGAAGAATGTGAAAGAGGTTTAAACACAGTCGCAGAAAGTCCATTGTCTAGCCGCACAAAGCACAATACAAATAGGCGCAAAGCAGTTGCAGCCTGGCTACAATGGTAGCGGGATATTACTATTTGTCCCCAGCTAGCTCTCGGTGGCTTACATCGGCCCTTCGGAATAAAATATCTGATTTTACACACAAGTATCGGAACAGCCATCATGATACTGAAATTATTGTGGAATGAGTCTTTAATTTTTAGCCGTCTTTTGAAGTCACGCATTGTTTAATTTTGAAATAATAGAGTAAATTATAAATAATTTAAAAGGTGGTGGTTTGATGTGCTTAAAAATGTTTGGCTGGTATGAAATTCATATTTAAGAAATATTAGTTATTAAAAACGTTTTACACAACTATTCGTTACTAAATAATACATTTTGTTTTCAGTATGTTCAAATTATAATATTTCATTGCTTTATCTTTTTATGTTGATTTTCCCAATTTTCTATTATCTATTAAGTAATTGTTTGCTTGATTACTGATCGTGAATTAAAACTTCATTTTAGCTACCTACCTTTCTTAAAGATTGTATATAACAAATAATTTGATTAAACATAATAATATATTTATTAAAATATTATAAGGCCTACTGATTTAATATTAAACTTTAATAAATGTGATTTAAAGTGAACTATAACACCTTTCGTATTTACATGGCATGCTTTGCTTTATTTTAAATTCTCTCAACATGTCTCACACTAAACTCGCACTTTAATTTTTTTGTGTAACATTCAGACCTAATGTGACAAAATAAAGTAATTAGAATATTCCAAATGTTTCCCCTTTATTAAAAAAAGCTTATTTCTAAAGTACGCAGAGAAAATCAATGTAATACATGTCATTGTTATGCATAAATTACTATCGTCAGTTACTGGACAATAATAAAAGTTTGTTGTTTTGCGTTAATGCGAGGAAAAAAGACAATGCACGAATGAGGTATTAATTAATTACGCAGTTAACAAAATGAATGAATGAAATGTGGCAGCACAGAACATCCAAAAGGGTAGTGACAAATTAACTCAATTATATCATTTCCCTAATTTTATTAGCTTGACATTCTGTTAACTATAAATTACGGTTACAAGCAAATTTTACCGTATTACGAGTGTAATAATTATTTTCTTCATAAATTCGGACAAAACAGTTTTAAGCAAAATCAGTCTTTGAATTATTTTCACGCAAGGATTTGTCATTGCGTAAGGTTGTTTTTGTGTCATATAAAAACCTAATCAAATATCAAATGTCTCTACAATAAAACACAATGAATGCTATGTAAATGCCAATAACGCGTCGGATTATCGTTAACAAATCTTTGCGACACGATGTTATTGTCAACCTGTACGTTTTGACGTATCGGAAATATTGGACATTGTTTTAACAAACATCCAGTTGTGTTCTCCTGATAGACTGGTTTGCAGCATTTGACAACAAATTTTGTTTGTAATAATTTTATTCAATACACGGCATAAGAACTAAGGCATGGAAAAAACCCTTGTGAACAGAATGTCTATTTAAATGTTTTTAAACTTAACTATACATTTTTAATAGACTAAAATTAAATTATCTTTGATACTAGAATATGTGCCTGAGTTATAAAATACCGGAATTTTATTTTTACTTTTTTGCGTACGTAGTATTAATTGCTAAACAGTAAAAACCAGTTACATTTAAAGCTAAGATGAACCAACTACAAAATATTCTAAAATTCAATTATAAGACGAACGTTAACTTGGAACTGAAATGCACTATTTAAAGATTTGGTTAAAATACAATGCAAATTGTTGTAAAATTGATAACAACTATGAAATACTTCCCTTTACTTATCCTATCTGATATATTTTAAAGCCATATATTATGTGAAATATGAATTTCAAATCCGTTTTAAAACTGTAACCCCCATGTACTCACAATAAAATTCATTTTTTAATTACATTATTGTGAAATAAAAATACTAAATAAACCCAAACCAAAACCAAACTTTACTTAGAATATCACAAACAGATTTATCCCTTAAAGTTTTTAACAGAAATAAACTTCGATGGAGTTCGGCTGAGATCATTTCAACTGATTACAGAAGTAGGAAACGAGGAAGAGGAAGAGGGTCATTTAATCAGCAGTTTAGAATAAAACAAAATCAACACCAGCTGAAAGTAGAGTCGACTTCAAGTCGGTCGGCGGCGAAGTTTTAACTCAATTTTGAAGTCGGAGTCCCGGCGTGATTGCCCCCAGGTGCGGTTTTTTATTCCGAACAAACCTTCACAATTAACATTGCCCCCCTCAACCCATACCCCCTCCCACAAGAACCCTCGGAAAATCTTAGATCAGGGTAAATCGAGTAATTGAATTCTTATTCTTTACCAACCACCTGCATTATCTGTTGCAAATTAGTGAAGAGGGTTCTCCTCCTAAATTGATTAACTTAAATTTTTTTTTAAGTTTCAATATTAGCGTTAATATCACAATAAATGTGATTAGTGTGTAATTTTTTTCTATTTTTACAACAATTAGTTCGCTTATCATAATAACAACACTATATAATTCTTATAGGGAAAATTAAATTTAAAATTAGGAGTGATCTATAGTTCCACTGTTATTATTGTGTCAAACTATATAATGAAGCATTTTTGAAAGAAAACTATTATTTTTATACTAATATATTATGGTGGTTCATAAGTTTCATGGAAAACGCCTTTACCGCCTTTAACTTGTCGAATCATAAGAAATAACAAAATTGTGTCACTTTTTTCTCGTTGTATGGGAAAACTTTTTTCTTAAAAGGGCCCTTTTCTTTATAACTCCTGGTTATTTTTGGACACAGGGAGAAAAGTTGACGTCATCATATTAGAAGTAAAAGAACAGTGGTAGAAGATAGTCAGACGGAGACTATTGTTTAATAGCAACAGCAATATGGATTATTGTCTATTTGTGAGGAAGGTAAGCAATCAAAGTTTAACAATCTTTGTTTTTATACATTAAGTCAATTAAATTGAACAATACGATGGAAAATGTAGTTCATAAAGCGGGTCTAACTCTAATGACAAAAGGAAACAAGGAAGATGAAGAGAGTAATTTAATTAAGCAGTTTAGAATAAAACAAAAGCAACACATTAAACCACACTCTTAATTTTTAGTCGTCACTAAATACCTCTAAATTAACTTATTGTATTACAATTCAAACAAAAGATTTACTATCTGTACCATAATCCAAGACACTGTGATGATGGTGATTTTGGGATGCTTTGACAACAAGAGCATTTGATTTGCACGTCAACTCCTGGTGGCTTACAGGCTTCTCTTTGGTCGATCGATTTAACACATTAGACAGGACCATGGGTGGGGGAGGGAGCGAGAGGGGAGAGAAGGGAGAGGGGCAGAACTGTAGGGGCTCGAAACTCACTCTTGATACCTAGGGGAAACAGCAGTGTCACGGTATAAAAACTTTATAAGCCATCCGGTCGGCAAGCCATTAAAATCGATTTGCTCATACTGGCGTCTTAGGAAATTATAAATCAATTTTTAGCAAGTTAGTGAAAGCGTTAGCTAATGTTTTGTCAATATATGTGGCATTTTTTACAAGTTAAGTAGATAAAAAATCTTCTGCGTGAACTTAAATATTTGTTTAAGGGAATTCAAAGTTCTTCACTAGATAATCTTATTAATAGTCAACCAACACAACAATAATGAAATCAATAATAAAAAACTTCATAGTCATTCTGCATGAAATTCACCTGTTTTTGTTATCTAAATAGTACGAAAAGCGTAACTTTTTGTCCTATACCTAATTGGGAGCTGAAATGAATGGATGTATAAGGTTTATATTTTATTTTAATTCTTTTGTTATGAAAACTACTATTACCATAGCTTATTTTCCATACGGTACGAATACGGTAGACCAATTATTGTACAATTACATATTACATATGTAATTACATTGTATAAAATTACATATACAAATTACATACACAATTATATATGTAATTGGCATTTACAATTGAACAATTACATATATAAATTGTACAAATAGGCATATATTGAAAAGATCCAAGCTGATTCAATATGACTGGACGAAATTTTCAAAACAATGTTTTGTATAACAGTACATCCCTGTTCGATAGAACTATCATAAAAACAGTGAACCGTTCTATAAAAAGCAATTCAATTTTCTAGTTCCAAAGAGCAACCAATCCAGCTAACAAAAAGCTAGTAGCCGGCGATGAATAACAGAATCGTGCAGCAGTTCCGAGTGCACTTGTACAACGTGCAGCCAGTTGAAACGCTTTTACACAACTACTGCAGTTTCATCCTTGTAATGAAATGTAATGGACTTTACACAGCACTGGCTGGTTAACTAGTTTAAAGAGCCACTGAGGCTTGATTCAACGCCAGCTCCCTGGCGCCTCCTCGCGGACCACTTTGGAACTACGCGCATTTACTTTTCATCCCCGCCATAAATACTTATATAAGATCTTACATGTAATTTATTGTTTGCAATTTTGCGATGGAATAGGTTGTACAACGTAAGTTTAAAATGATTCTTCATTCAGGATTCATCAAAGGTGTTTTTGTTTGGAATGTATGCAAAATGTTGAAGTTATCGGAATGATTAATTATATTTTTCTATATATCTTTTTTCTATCTTTTTTAACCAAAATTGTGTCTATGACAGCTTGTATAGTACTATCTGCTCTGTTTGAAGACTTGTGCACTTTACTAATATTTTTAATAATCAGACCTTTTGAATCTGATAATCTAATAATTAAAAGACTAACCAATATTAAAAACAAATGCTGTAGTGAATTAGAAATAAATTAGTGGCCTTAGTCAGTAACAAGACTACAAGATCGCACCACAATCATCCTACACTCATCTTTCATTCATATTCAGGTTAAAATACCCACTATGTGAGGTCCCTGTCTCAAAATAGGGATTTAGTGAAAATATCACAAAGTGCTGTTAGTTTAGCGACATATTTCGTCTAAATGTTGAGTTATATGTAACTGTTTCATTTTTAATTAAATATTCAATGTTGACTATCTGAATGTTAGATTTTTACATATCGACCATTCAAATAGTCGGAGATTCCTGGTCCACAAAATTTTATATTTTCGGACAAACTATTAGAATCTAAACATTCAGTATATCACATCACACTTCCCCAAACTGACCAAATATTACACCAGAAGTCGACCTTATAAAATATATTACAAGAAGAATAAAATTAGAACCTATTACTTTGTAACAGCTCCATCATGCCATCGTTGAGGGCATTAAACTTGCCCAGCAGTCAAGCTGGAGCTAAATGAAGCAGACAATAGGCAGGCGAGGCGCCATAGTGTGCTCGGTCAGCCCAGCGCCTATAGTGTGCAGTAGGCTATACCGGCCACGCGACCTTTAGACGCAGTAAATCTCCGACCACGACCACCGGATTAATGGACCTTACCGCGTCCACTTGGACTATTTATGGGGCTCTGCACCTCGCCTTGGCATTTGGACGCTCTTGGACCCGGGCTCGTCAACCCTTAACTGACGGAGAGACGATCTTACAACAATGTAGGTTAGTTGATAATAAATTGAATTGAAAATCATTGTAATAGTTTATTCTGATAGTTGATTCTAATAGTTCATGAATAGTTGAGTAATAGTTGATAAAAATAATTAATTGATGTTTTATATATCTACATAACATCTCCATTTTCAGTAAGATAATTCAGCACGTATGTATAAATAGTGCCATCCAGTGATTTACTAAAAAAGCTTATTAGCTTAATCAGGATAATATCATATTTTAAAGTTTCATAGGGATCGATCCATACCATATATATTAAAGATCATAGGTCGTACTGTTATTTAATAAGCATCACTAGTTAAATGATAAATTATAAATTGCAATTGAATCCATAATCAACTTTCGGGACTCAAACTGTCAACTTCAGTGTTGTGAGATGATCACCAGTGTTACCATGTCTGATGCCATGTCAGATAAAAAATAATCTTCCTGAATGGTTTCCAATAAAAAATAAAAGAATGAAACTGTTATTGGATTTAGTTTTTGATGTGAGAACAAACATAAAAGTGGGTTTGTTTCATATTTTTAAAATATGGAAAAGTTTATAAAAATTTCAAAACGATTTTACATAAAACAGCAGAATTCCAGAAAATTTGTTGTTATCTTTACCTATAGCCTAATATTTTTTATGATAAAACCATTTGCACATTTACTTAGTAAAATATGATATTCTTGAAAAGACAGCCTTCATGATATTTGCAGAGTTTGCTGTTGGTTACACTAATCTCAGTCATCCGTATAGGCTTCCGGTGTTAACAAGAAAATATGACCTGAACGAACGACCGCGTCGTTTCAAACATAAAACAAAATACAATGGGGCATCAAATGCGGGATTTATACCACGTGGAGTCCGTCCACGTCCATAAGACATAACCTTTGCGTTATATACAACATGATCAAACAATAACCCATAGTTCGAGTGGCCAGACCCAGATGCAACCAGGGCTGCTGGGATCTAATAATATGTGTTATATATATATAATGTCTAGATATCAGTTTCACACAATGGCTACTAAGTGAAGTATAATTTTGTTATTAGATTTTATAAATCGATGCACCCCATAAGAGTTAAAAACGTGATTTACATACGCATGTACGTATTGCCGTAAGTTGGACGTATTTATTTGTATGTATTTACGTCTTTCATTACAATCTATACACCTTTAATCTTTATTAAATACATAATTCCCAAAAAATTTGAAAATGATAAAGATCACATTGATAGATAAGGTTTTATTGAATGCTGTGGTTGCCTACACACTGTATGAATTTATTGACTTTTCTGTGGGAATTTAAATAATCTTGATAAATTTATAGATAAACACCTCTCGGCCCTTTTTACTTAGAAGAAATCTTCAAGAAAAACTGAGATTTACCACAATGATTTGCTTAGCTAACAAGTGCTCAATTAATTATGGCGTAAATACCACTAGTCTATAAAGATATAATGTTGACTATTGTTCTCTCTTATATTAATTAGTACCGCGGCGACCAAGATTTGCTCGTTGGTTTTAATTTACTTTTCTTGTAGTATGAAGGTAAACAGGCTATTGCGATTACACAAACAACCAACTATCACTTTTCACAGCTAACAGCTGTTTCAAAAACAATGCTTCAAAGTAGTGTTCTTTCATTTTCGTTTACATTTCGTCAAGAAAATGACAACCCATAAGACCAATGTCAAAAATAGTAATTTTAAATAATTTTTGTCAGACTAAAACTAGCTCTTAAAAAATCCAAATTTCAAACAAAAGCCACCAGCTAGATTCTGTGATGAAATTAGATGATTCAATTTATATTGACTAAGGTACAGTCAGTGGCGGCTCCAGAGCCGATTTTCGGGGGGGGCTATTGCCTCCGGCGGGGGGGGGGGGGTGGCCGTGGGTATCGTGAAGGGTGGGAAATGAAGACGGGGGGGGGGGGGGTAGTATAAATTGCTGATCACTGGTGGTATTATTATTTTCCATTATAGGTAGGCCTATTATTATTTCCCCAGATGAAAGGGATATAGGGATGATAGCCTACTTTGGAACTATTTGATAAATCTAACTATATTATTTTAGCTATCTCATTGAAACCTAACTTCAGTAAAAGAAGACACAAATTGACAGGAATACTCCTAATCTCTCTGAATTTCTCAAAACGATCACTGTTTTTATAAAGATTTACTAAAATCCAGTCTAACAATTGTTAATTTTAAAGTTTGAGTGATTATGTATCTTCATAAATACATAACTAGTTTTCAAGGGAATTTTCTTAATGTAAATCAAATGGGGTATTTTCATTCCTGTTTCTGTATTTGGACAATCTGGTGGGTTGCAGCAGAAACCAAGTACACCTCACGCAAATAACTGCAGTCAGTTGGAGTTACAATGTCGAGACTCATGATTTTACATGCGTTTCTTAAGCAGTAGAACTAAACAGACTGATATAAAATAAATTAAATGGTTAAAGTATTGTAGTCATTTTGTGTTTTATAAAAAAAACCAATTTGTGTTTCAATAATAAATCACAAAGGTGTTAATTTGTTAAATGCACTTAGCGGTAAAAAACCCCTTGGGCCAATGTCGTCATGACTATCGAAATTAACGCTGACTTTGAGCTCTCCCCTATCATGTTTTATTTTCATAAAAACGAGATTGAAATTTTTTCCCTTCTGATACGGCTTTAGTCCCTTATGGTTTCCAAGTGGTCATATAAATCCGACGTAGCTGCCCGATCTACCCCATAGTGAAACAAAAGTAGGCCTACGCCTACGGTTGGCCTATTCCATCAATTCTAAATGATCACAGCTCAAATTTTATTCTCAGCACTTAATACAAAATTAAAACTGTTTGAAATACCGTACTGTTATTAAAACAATCTTTATAAAATACTGTTCCAAAAAGAAGGCTATGGCTATGACTATTCAACAATCTCGACACAATAATCAATAATACCACCAATAAAATACTGTACTTTCTCGTCGCTTTGCCCGTGTCGTCTGCTGCGTGCAAATCTTATTAGCCTACGAGGAGTGTCTATATGGCGATGTATTTTCCACAACGCTGAAATAAAGCGGGTAGATTTTGTTTGAACTTGGCGTTTAATAGTGTTTCGGGGCAAAAATAAGTTAATAAATAGCCTTATCCCCAGAAAAAATCAAATGTCTAAAATTAAGTTAAAAAAATGTAATTTTAACATTTGTAATATGGGTTGCCATTTTTGTAACGGAATAACAATGAAAGGTAAACAAAAATACAAGAATACTACTTTTAAGCATTCTTATTGAATCTGTTAACTGTGAAGAGATAGCCTATAGTTGATTGTTGTAATATTAATAGCCTGATTTGCATGACTTATAACAAAAGTAGATTAAAACCAACGAGTAAGGTTTTGACACTGAATTTAACGTATTATTTTTAAACTCCCAATAAATTTACTAGCAAAAAACTTCTTGAGGGGAAAGAGGCCATGGCTCGATCGCCCCCCCCCCCCCTGAAGCCAGTGTCAACAGTCCCGATCAGCTGATGGCATTCACGTCACAGTCTTCTGCTCGTCCCTCATCCCGTTGTCCGTGTCGTCTGCCGCGCGCGATCGCAATTTAAGTACCTCCAAAACTTCCTCAAAATGTAATAATGTTGTAATTAATCTCAATTAATACAAATTAAAGATAAATATAAATAAAACAATGTCAAAATTTCATTTAAAATGGATAGTTTTTGTGACTAAAATATAACGTATTATTTTTTAAGCCCCCCAAAAATCACTGGCCGAAAATTCTCGGGGGGGGCCATGGCCCCCATGGCCCCCCCCCCTGAAGCCGCCACTGGGTACAGTAGTTTATTCTTTTTCATCGAATTCTTTTATGAGTGTTGTATTTAATGGTTACACATTTATTACAAAATAATCTTCGATTAAAGTAATAATTTTTAGCACTCTTCAAAAACAAAGAGTGACTAATTATTGATCATAAACCATTATAAAACTAACACATTTTATTAATAACGGAAATTCTGGAAGTAGTGCCCTTGTGACGGCGGTTTGTATTAGCCACGTTTGAAGTGGTATTTGTTGTTTCCCGGCGCGTCGCGGTTCCACTGTACGAATATGAGTTTTCCTCCGGTGTTGACACATCTTCACGGTCCGTGGACCAACGGCGGCTGTTCCGGAGATGGCCACCGACTCACTTGAAAACACTCTAATAAATCACCCCTTCATATTTCCGCTCTGTCTTTTTCACTTCAAATAAGTTTCAGTAGCTTAGTATCCACCCGAAAGCATTTTATATCAGTGTAGGTTTTTTGGCTTTTGAAACTTAATTTCAGTTTTGCTTGTCCATCGCGATTCAACCTTAAAATTCATTTATATGACTAAAACAATACATTTCGCTTTAAACACATATTTCACTACTGACACTGTCGTTTTAACGTTGTCGTTCAATGACTTGGCAATATTTTTATAAAGAAAAATAAATTGTTTAGCATTCAGAGATTGCTGAACATACTTTCTCACGGCTCACTTCGTGAAGAAAGAAGGCCCTGTTTGCAGAAGAAGACTGACGATTCCCCTGATCGGCAGAACGTGGTGAAGACGCCGGATGTAAGATGTAAGGGAAAGCACCATTTGCTGTATTTGTAACTTTTATTGAAGTATTATTTAACTATACCCTAACTATTTTGAGTTTGCCATGGCTAATTCTCAGCAAATTATATTTCGCTGACAACAATTGTATTAATTTTCAAATAATTTAACATTGGTGCTTATCTTAGAAAAATTATGTCTTATTTCTAAGAGTTTGCAAAACACAATATTTTACATAGTTAACAATATTATACTGTTATGCCGAAACACTGTTTGGTGACGAATAAATCATCAAACTGTTTCGGAATATCAATAGCCTAATTCTTTAACTAGAGATAGAAAAATTATTACGATAAAATAACGTGTATAATCAATGACACAGTTAAATTAACACAACAACGCATTTTACATTTTTTTTTAATGAATAACGTGATATTTAAATTATTTATATTGTCCTCACCAAAAGTGACATTATTTGGTGCTAACCAGAATGGTTTAGTTTAAGGGATGCGCCTGCAACGGGAACGATGCAATATGGGTGCAGTGTTGAAATTGCCTACACACCCTTACGACATTTTAGTCCACCTTACTCCAGTTTACAGTAAACGTGTCTTCCCACTGAGGTAAAAGTACTTTCAGTGACCGAAATATATATGTATATACAAATATTGTTTCCCCCAACAATATTGTTATTTTTTTAAATATTTAAATTGTTTGTCCTTACTGTTATTTAATTCCATACGATCTTACACGTGCAATTGTTTTGCAGTGTACGTTTGCAGTTTATGTTAACAATGTTTGATTTATATTATTCTATTAAAGATATTACTACCGTAACAGTCGTCCCAAATTTCTGATGAATAAGATTTAACCATACACAATAGCTTCCCCAATTGAAGATGTAAAAATAAGTTTTATTATAGTTGGCTTTGTTAATATTTGTCTTTTTATGGCTATGGGTATCATCATCACATTGCATACTAGATTGATATTTGCCTTAAAATGTTTAAGATAGTAGGTGTTATAAATTGCAAAAATTGTATTAATAAATCCCATTAAAAATAAGTAATCCTAGTGTTTATTATCTTCAAGTGTTTGTAGCTCGATAAAACTGCAATAACTTTTTATATAGAGGATTATTTTTTATCAGTTAAATTCGACAAAATAAGACAATTAATAACTAATTACAGTCAAGTGATGGTAATAAAAAACACAACTGATGAAATAATATAATACTGTTTATGTTTTAGCTACATATTATGATTGCAAGTTTACTCAAGTTAATTTAAGACTGTTTTTGACCACATTGTACTTATTAACATGGACCGAGTTTTCATCAACGACAATTTCATATTGAAAATTAGTTATCACATTGTTTTAATATATATTCATAATACTTTCATATTCAACGTTTTGCTCAATGTTCCGGTAAATTGATTTATGACTTCATTAGTTCCCAGTAATGGGTTCTTGGCTACTCAGTAATAAAAAGCTACATAATTAAAACCGCGAGTGCCCTAATTGACCAATTATCTCGAGCGGAAAACAAGCAAAACAAGTTTATCACAAAACTCTTGACCCCTTGGAGCCCGGCCTGCTATTGATTTATAGGCCTATCACACACGCCATCTGCTCGGAACACCCAACTTTATGTCTCCGCTTGGCAATTTTTTCCATTAATATGTTTTAGACAATTTTAAATTTTATACTGTAAACACTAATGTCAACATTGGTCAGTACTTACAACTCGGTCGGCCACATAAGTAAACAACACCGGTTCGGTAAAATCCACACGGACCACAACACAACAACGACGACTCAGATCACCATGGGTACACAACACCAAAGGCAGCTGTAATATCAGCTGTGATAGCAGCTGTAATCAGATCCCAGTGATGACGAACCACAGCACAGACCGCCGCGAACGTCCGACGACAACCGCGCTCCAGTACTGATCTCCACCGCCAGAGTCCGCCACCGCCGGCCGCCTCGACACCGCCGAGAGGAGCCGAGCCCACCCGAGCTGCGCCGGACACACCCGAACGGCGCCGCCAGACACAAACAGTCCGACACTTTATTCCAGTGTAATTATTATAATCGGGTTTTTATTCCGGTAACGGATGGTTGTCCGATGAGGATTGACGGGTCCCGGGACTGCCGATTATTTCGACAGTGGCGCGGCCCGACGGGGGGCAGATGAAGTAGACGCGGGCTAACTTAATAAAGTGGCAATCGGGGTGTAATTATTCCGGACCGGTTGAAATAACTAACACGACGGTGGAATTTGGCGCGCGGCGGCCGTCCGTCCGCGGCGATTTGTACGACCAACGGTTTACCGGCGGCGGCGTGCTCCCCGTGAAATGTACTCGTACAAACGCAGCTTGAGCGAAGTGGACTATCAACTGCTAACAGTTTAATATAAAAAGATGACTGGGGATGGTTTTGGATTTCATTCTGAACTGATTAACTCCACTTAACTTAGAACGGGTGAAAAATATCAACTGAGCCGGACGTCAGTTGTGTTTTACACTTCACAAACAAATATACGTAATATTTATGTATTTATTAGTAATATATTTATACATTTCCAGCCTGACTTGAGTAGCAAATAGTAACAACGAAGTGTGGGTTACTACCATTAAATGAATCTTTAGTAGGATGAATCGTATTATCTTCGTTTGAATTCTGTTACTTAATATTATAATAATTGTTCTCAAATGTAACGCAATTTAGCTATTTATTAGTATATTTCTTAAATATTTTTTGCACGATAACAGCCAAAGTTTGGCATTGTTCAACTATGAGTTTTAATATATTAAATGCAATATTATTTTACCTAAATAATCTATTTAGCTATTTAATCTAGAGTACCTGGGGGCCAAGTATTTGTTCCGTTAACTCAAACAGGGATATTCTTTATAGTAATATCAGTTACTGGCAGTGTGCTAAAATGCTCAGTGCAAAAGGCTTATTTCTTCATATTTATTGAAACACATGTTGAATCTGTCTGTAACACCAAGGCAAATAGAACCCTACCTTTTTACAAAATTTTACAAGAACTACAGATGGCTCGGTGTATCTGTGCTCATGGCTTTCGAGAAAAGAGGATGGTCTAGGGATGGGGTGGGGTTACTCTTCTAAAAGCAACCTTCTGTCGTAACTAGGTCGACATAAAGATCCAAAAATTTTGCATTCGATCTGAGACAAAGCGCGAATAAAATCAATTTTAGAATATACTCATCGAAAGCCATGAGCACAGATACACCGAGTCATCTATAGCTGATGGGTGGCAAACAAAAATGTATTAGTTTGGTTTTCAAAAGTAGGCATAGCCTACCAACATCTGCATTTGAAATTGTATTTAAGTTAAATAAGTTGATGGCATTCTTTGAGGAGTAAAAAAAGTGATTCTAAAGTAAGGGATTGAGATGTGGGTATACAGTTTACTATCCTACATTTTAATCTTCTTACCATTAAGATGAAATCAAATTAGCCAAAGACTAACTCAATAAGAATGTATTGTTTACAATTAAAAGGAGGTATTTAGGTATTTATTTTTTATTTATGTAAATATAAAGTTGTTTTAGTTCTGTCAATTATAGTTTGAAAAAACCCACAAAACACAGTGTTCCTTCGTGAACAATCTTCCCTCTTCCAATCTTACTTTTTACACATGAAAAAACGTTGCAATTTTGAACTACTTAGAATAATGGACCTTTTGTTGCATTTCTCCAATTAAACTACACACACAACAAAACATTTTTCAAATTTGAAACAGCTAGCCTACTTTTATTTGCCTGAATTGTAAAATTAACATCACGACGACACTGACAACAAAAATACTTTAACCTAATTTAATTATTGTTTAGGTTGAGGTTTTGACAAATGAAGTAGTTTGTTGTGGTAGAAAACAGCTGGCCACGCCAGTGACATCACTAGGGTTTGTTGGTGTCCGCTACCTGTAGGGTTCTAATTGCCTTGTGTAACACTTAGATTCAAATAATTTAGTTAACTGCTGTTTTCATAATTGTTACTGATAATTTTAATTTTAAATTCTAATGCAACTCTACAAATTTATTAGTTGTTTTAAACTTTTACATGACTTTTATTTATCTAAACCTTCATAATCAGCAGTATAAAAATGATTTTAAAAATGATAAATTATTTTTATTAAACAGTAGTACCATTTAATCATTTATTATCAGGATGCCATGCAAAAAAAAATATTTATATTAGAATACGTGGTGTACACTTTTACAGTTGAGTCAGCTTTTTCATTATTTTTTGTTTTGATTTTTAGGTTGTTGGTCCATCTGCATAGAAAACCAATAGTGCAGGCCTCTATGAGCTGCTGATCTCCCTCCACTAGCATACAATTTTTATTATTATTATTAATACTACACTGGATAACATTTTCCCAAAGTCAGTTTTTACTATTGTTCTTACATAAAAATATTTCTACGAAAATCAACACCAGTTAATGAAAACCAATTAAATATCATATAACTGAAATAGCTCCACTGACATTCCAGTGGCCATAAAAACTATAGCATAAGTTAAGAGACATCATTTCACAGGGGAGCAGTACAAGTTTATCGCTTAACAAGGCGATTCTAATTTTGAGTTAAAGTTGGAGCACCATGTAGTTAACATGTGTAACAATATTGCAGTTGTGCTCACTTTAACAACCGCTATGAGGACGCCGGTACGACATTTACTACCTACAATATGTAAAATGGTTACATTTGAACCAATATTCTAAATTTAAAACTACACTAGGAGGATTATTTTATTTAAATATATTATATATCTAAATAAAATACAATTGTATATCTATATGTACCACGGCTAAGCCCAATGCTAAGCCTCTTTTCAACGTGCATCTTTTATTTTAAGCACACAATATCATTCTAGTCCTGATGACATTCTTAATGACATGGATGGAGTCACGAAGAAGAAATCTACAGTAAATCTGTAATTTTTCCTTGACTATTGGTGTACTCTTTATAGTGCTTTGCCAATTTGAAAAAGTATAATTAAATTATTATCTGAACTCAAAATATCTACCCCATAATCAAATTATTTTATAACAAAATATTCTCCGGAACATCTGCTTAATTACAAGTGTATATCTAAAAATCTTCTTCGCAATAGATTAATATTGAAACTTTAAGGTCATATGGTCCTTACTATTTCAAGTGTCACTCACCCCGCCTTCGGTCTCCTTCCCCGGTCGCAGCCCCGAGTATGTAGGTGCATGTAGGTGCTGCCTATCGTCTTGAACTTCTCAATGCTGCTGAACTTCGGCTTCAGCAGTAGCTGGTGACACAAAAATAACACGATCATAGATGTATTACCAGGTTGTTTCTTAGATAAATTGTATGAAAATGTTTCATTTTTCGTAAAAGGAATTTAATGGGATCCCTGCCAATATTGGCCAAAACTGAATAAAAGCATAAAATAACAAAAAATTATTTTAAATAAATATTTATTTATAACTTGAACAATTTAATGATCGAATATTCATTTTTTTTCAATTTAATTTAATTAAATATTCAAAACTATTGGTTATAAATTTAAAAATCTTTAGTGAGTAACATCATTTCTTGTAAAAGTTGCCTGTATCAACCAGATTTGGAAAGTCTTCAAAATATACATTTATTCAAAACCCCTTTCACATAAAACGCGTTTATTTTGAATGAAAATTAAAAGTAAAATAATCTATGACGTATAATTAAGATGGCAAGGCGACTTAAATCAAGACACGAATCACGTCACTTTTAATTGCTTTGCTAGACGATTTTTTATTATTTTATCTATGAAACAATTTTCTTTTTTGAACGTATTACCATAACAACTAAATAGGAAATTGCATTGCCAGTGGGACAGAGAAATGAGATCAGATAAAGAAATACTATTTTTGAATGGTATAACTTTTGTATAAAATATTAACAACAAATTAAATATATAGGTTTCTATGGTGATTAACTAAAAATAAATCTGTAAATTTTGGACCATTGTAGCCTTACAACTTTATCAAAGTTGTCATTTATGAAACTTTTATTTAAAACATATGTTTTTATTTTGTAGTTTGTTTATCTTTGTCAACTCAATAAAAAGTTAATAATTTGTTTCAAACTTAGTGTTTTCTATTAACTTTATTTGGTGACCCACTTTGACAACATGAACGAGGATTTGGTTTTCCCTGAAGTATCTCAAATCTCCATGAAAATTCCTCAGTTTTGGAAACCAAATCCCAGGATTTGGTTCGCACAGGTAGAAGCTCAATTCAGGAGATCAAAGATAGTGTCTGACCAAGCCAAATTTGACACTGTGGTAAGTTCAATAGATTCGGATATCCTCTCACAGGTCTCTGACATCATTATCAATCCTCCTGCAGACAATAAGTATGATACCATAAAAACTAAACTTGTTAACTTGTTTGATGACAGCGATAACAAAAAGATACTAACCCTTGTAAATGATGTTCAGCTTGGAGACCAAAAACCATCGCAACTTCTGAGTAAAATGAAATCACTTGCTCAATTTCGAGTAAGTGACGAGGTTTTGAAAGCACTTTGGTTACAACATCTACCGATTAGCGCTCAGACTATTCTTTCTATTAGTAATGAAAATTTAACCAAACTAGCTGAATTGGCAGATTCAATTGTTGATATTTCTTATAGCCAAACTAATTTTCACCACGACACCTCCTCTATTGAATCTAAGGATTCACAACTGAGTATTTTGCAAAAACAAATATCTGAACTGACTGTTGAGATTGAATCTATTCGTAAGAGTAACTTACAAAAACAGACTTGTTCACCAAACAAAGGGAGCCAGAAAAGAATGATTCAAACGAATCCTTATGTTATTACCATTTCAATTTTGGCGGTCGTGCTCGGAAATGTGTTCCTCCCTGTTTGTTAGCAGATAAACGTTTGGTTCAGGAAAACTCTTCACCCCGGATTCTACGGCGACGGGATCGAAGGGGGCAGAACTAAGTCGCCTATTCATCCATGATAAACAATCAAGATCTAGATTTCTTATAGACACCGGAGCAGATTTTTCCGTCATACCATCTACTTCCAAGGATAAAAGGTTCCCTTCTAAACTTGAACTGTTTGCTGCCAATGGTACAAAAATCCACACTTATGGTAAGAGATTACTTATACTAGATTTAGGACTAAACAGAATTTTTAAGTGGCATTTTATAATAGCTGACGTAAGTAAACCTATTATTGGTATGGATTTTCTATCTCACTTTAATCTTATCATTGATGCTAAAAACAACAAACTCATTAACGGTTCAACTCAGATTCTTACCAATGTGCAAACCAAGCAGAATGGTGACAGTTCTTTAGTATTCTCTTTGGATCAAAACAATCCATTTCATAAACTTTTGTCTCAATTTCCTGACCTTTTAAGGACTAATCCCATTAACAAAAAGATTTTGGAACATAAAGTAGAACACTTTATTGAAACTAATGGACCTCCTATGACTGCCAGACCACGCCGTCTTGCCCCAGACAAACTGCAGGCAGCAAAACGTGAATTTCAGTTCATGTTAAAAGAGGGGTTATGCCGACCTTCGAGCAGTTGCTGGGCTAGTCCACTCCATTTAGTAAAGAAGAAAAATGGGGAGACTGGAGACCTTGTGGGGATTATAGGAGACTTAATCAGTGTACAGTTCCTGACAAATACCCATTGTCCTTTTTAACTGATTGTACTCATTTTTACATAATGCTAAGGTATTTTCTAGAATTGATTTGGTTAGAGCGTATCAACAAATACCCGTTCGGAAAGAGGACATAGAGAAAACTGCTATTATTACCCCGTTTGGGTTATTTGAATTTCCATACATGACTTTTGGTTTACGCAACGCAGCACAAACATTTCAAAGATTTATGGATCAAATATTATTAGGCTTAGATTTTGTGTTTTGCTACCTTGACGATGTTTTAATCGCATCTGCGAATGAGGAAGAACATGAAAAACATCTCAAAATACTTTTCCAACGGCTGGATCACAATGGGCTATGCATCAATGCCTCAAAATGTGTTTTTGGCGTAAAATCATTGGAATTTCTCGGTCACGAAATTAGTACTGATGGGTTAAAACCTCTCCAAGGTAAAGTTCAAACTATCATTGACTTTCCAGCTCCCAAGTCAGCACCTGGCTTAAGAAGATTCTTGGGGATGATTAATTTCTATAATAGATTTCTCCCACACTGCGCGCAACTCCAAAAGCCATTAAATATTCTGTTAAATGGCCATAAAAAGAACAGCTGTAAACCATTAGTCTGGAATGACGAATCAAGGAAATCGTTTGCTGACTTAAAAGACGCCCTCTGCAAAGCAACAATGTTGGCTCATCCTCATCCAAAAGCGAAAATGACTTTGACAACTGATGCTTCTGATAATGCAATTGGGGCAGTTCTTCAACAAGAGGTTGATGGAGTTAAGAAACCGTTATGTTTCTTTTCTAGAACTCTAACAAGTTGTCAAACTAAATACAGTGCTTATGGCCGGGAGCTTTTAGCAATCTATAGTGCTATTAAACACTTTAGATACATCCTTGAAGGTCGCAGTTTCACAGTTTTCACTGACCATAAACCTCTAACTTTTGCATTTAATCAAGATGTCAACAAAACTTCTCCACGTCAAACCAGACAATTGAACTACATTGCTGAATTTACTACGGACATCCGTTACATTAAAGGCAATGACAATATAGTTGCTGACACCCTATCACGAATAGAGTCAGTCACTTTTCCCTGCCCCGTGGACTATGAAGACATAGCCGAACATCAGCAAAAGGATCCTGAGCTGACAGATCTTCAACTTAGCCCTAGTTTGAAGATTGTTAAGATAAAGTTACCTAATTCTACAAAGGAATTGCATTGTGATGTATCAACAGGATTCACTAGACCTTATATTCCCCTTAGTTTCAGAAAAACAATTTTCTCAGCGATCCATCAACTGTCTCATCCTGGTGTAAAAAGTACAATCAAACTAATAACTCAAAGATACATATGGCCAAATATGAAAAGAGATTGCAAGTCATGGACTCAAACTTGTGTAGAATGTCAAAGAACCAAGATTTATCGTCATACTAGATCACCACTTATTAACTTTCCTGTACCTGATGAAAGATTTAGGTCAATTAACATTGATATTGTTGGGCCCTTGCCGCTGTGCAAAGGATTTCGTTATGTGTTGACGGCAGTTGATAGATTCTCTCGTTCGCTGGAGGCTACCCCTATAGAAGATCAATCTGCCGATACTGTTGCAACAGCACTGATAAACAGTTGGTTTTCTCGTTTTGGGATTCCATCTCAAATAACAACCGATCAAGGAAGGCAGTTTGAGAGTCAACTTTTTCAATCTTTGGGGAGATATTTCGGATTCAAACACAGCCATGCCACAGCCTATCATCCGCAATCTAATGGAATTATCGAAAGACAACACAGAACATTAAAAACTGCATTGAAATGTCATCTCATCCAACATAAATCATGGGTGGAGGCCCTGCCTATGGTTCTTTTAGGTATGCGGACAGCGTTGAAGGATGATTTGGGTTGTTCTTCAGCTGAAATAGTTTACGGTTCGTCCCTTACTCTTCCTGGTGATTTTTTCGTCTGCAATTCAAAGGAAAGCATAAATCAAACAGACTTTCTCCTTAATCTAAGAACAATTGTGAACAAACTTAAACCTGTCCAAACAGTTCAACATGGAACACCCCGAAACTTTGTCCCTCAAGAACTTTTTAAATGTTCTCATGTGTTCTTGCGCCAGGAAATGTTATTTGGATCACTATCTCCCAATTATTCTGGACCACATCAAGTTTTGAAACGATTTGATAAATGTTTTGATATCGACTTTAATGGTAAGAAAATTAGAGTATCAATTGACCGACTTAAACCGGCATTTGTAATGAAACAGCCTGATAATGACTCATCAATGAATAAAAGCACCATTAAACCGGACACATCAATAGAGAATACGGACGCTGAACATTTTACAAGTAGATTTGGGCGTCAATTGAGAAAACCTCAGCGATACAGACACGAAGTTTCCTCGAGTTTTCACTAGGGGGGGGAGTGTGTAGCCTTACAACTTTATCAAAGTTGTCATTTATGAAACTTTTATTTAAAACATATGTTTTTATTTTGTTGTTTGTTTATCTTTGTCAACTCAATAAAAAGTTAATAATTTGTTTCAAACTTAGTGTTTTCTATTAACTTTACCATGATAGAATACAGCAAACATTTTTAAGCCTAATTTCAATTATGAAAACAAGATACAGAACACGTGCTATGAGTGGTTAAACACTGGCTGGGTAGCTGAGTGGTTAAAGAGCTCGCCTTTGAATCTGAAGGTTGCCAGTTCGGTCCTGAGAAAAGTTAGTGCTTTTTGATGGTTCGATACTGGACCCAGCTGCCTTTGGTCATTGGGCTATTAATTAATGATCCTGACAAATGAAACAGCTGATATTTGTCAGTAACAAAGCTACACCTCATCTGATCCATTACAATCATCACACTCACCCCTTCAGTCATACTCACCTTAAAATACGCACCACAGAGTGCGTCGGTGTTTCAAATAAAGTATCTAAAAGTATCTAAAGTATCTAAGACATGGATATAACCTAACTGAAATACAGAACACGTGTTATGAGGGGCCCCGCTCAAGACATGGATATAACCTAACTGAAATACAGAACACGTGCTATGAGGGGCCCCGCTCAAGACATGGATATAACCTACATGAAATACAGAACACGTGCTATTAGGGGCCCCACCCTGGACATGGATGACAAGCATAAGATACTGAACACATACCATTTTGGGCCGGAACAGAAAACGGATCATTATCCACCGATGAATACAATTGGAATATGCGGAATATGAATCCAAAACTCAAAATTGTAGATATATTGATGTCTTTAAATTTACAATAAACAGTTTGTGTACGTAAGTTTTGTTTTATTGATTAAATAAAACTACACCATGGTCTTCATTTTTAATACGAAATTCTGGAGTCAAATTTTATTTATTTAAATAAAATCCAGTAGGTTAATATTTATTAAGTCTAAAGTGGAAAAAACAAAAATATTTAGAAATATACAAGATATTAAAAAAGTGCCGGAACTGTTTTATAATTATTTTAATACAGTTAGGTTAATGAAATATGGGACACAGATTTAGATTATAAAACGCCTCTAAAATCTACTGAGACATTAAATTACAAGTCAGATTAAAATCTTAAGTCGACTAAATTGTGAATCAAACTTCTTTTGTTAAGTGGAAGTTCCCTCCTTTTTTCATTTAACCAAGTCATGTAATATGTCATGTTATATGTATTTTCTGAAGTTGGAGGCTGGCTATTAATGCCATACGATATATATATATATATCGTTTTTTAACCAATACTTGCTGATCGAAAAATTAATTTTTAAATTAACTTGTGTCAAATTCGACAAAGTAATTATCATTTAACGTTTTTTATTTTTTACATATTACATATATATATATATATATATATATATATATATATGTAATATATATATATATGTAATATGTAAAAAATAAAAAACGTTAAATGATAATTACTTTGTCGAATTTGACACAAGTTAATTTAAAAATTAATTTTTCGATCAGCAAGTATTGGTTAAAACTTCGATCTCAAAGATCAAACTTTTGTACGTTTGGAGTTGCAACTATTATTCCTAATTAGTTTGATGATCTCATGAAACTCTGGTGAGGTCTGGTCACCCTATGAGTCACATTTACTATTTAGATACCTTGTCAAATTCAGAGATGATCTCGTTGAGCAGCCTAAGGCACTCTAGGCCCTGCTTGTTGACGTTGTTTTCGTCGTAGAACTCCTTGTAATTGGGACGAACATGAGCTATACCGCTCGCGGTACAACTCCTGAAAAACATCGTAACGTAATGGGCTAGTGGTTGATAATGGAGCTTAGAACTTAATTGTAATCCTATTATAAGGAAATTTCGTATTATTAGTCAACAAATCGCATTCTCAATTTCTATCAGATAAAAATTTTGGGTTGGGAAAGAATACAAGCAAGCACCTGCAGACAGAAAGAAGTAATGTGAAGCTTCACATAATTAAACGCAAAAGAAAATGTGCACTTTGAAAAAGAATGATGTTTGTTTATGGAAGTGTTAGGCCTACGTAGACCACATTCTACCTTCGAAATTGGCCGAAAGGTTTTTATAAATCTCATTCAAATTAAGACATGCACAGTTCCCCAACGCTTCTATCAGATTACAAAAATGTATTATTGGGTTATGTGGTAACCAGAATTATTTGTTTGAAATGCAACCTAACCTAACCTGGGTTATCCAATGTTAATAGTTTACATAAAATGATTCATTCGGAACTATAAATAAACACTTAATAAAAGTATTCAACTCTAACTACTAAATAGTAAATATTTAAAGCAGTAACATAATAACTAAATAACGTTCATTAAGTAAAGACACTATATTAACTATCATATAAAAAATCATACGTTTTGATTTTATTATGTATAAATTCAAAATGCGTTGGTTTACAATTCTTTCATTTTAGTATTTCTTACAAATGGGTAATTAATAATTAAGTACGGCAAATGTACTGCAGAAAACCATTTTTAAGTCAACAGAGGAAAGCAAACCCAAGAGGGAGGGTACATTAATTCCACTAGAGGCGTAAACATCTCGCACCGCGTTCAATGAACACCTTCCCTCCCATTTTAGGAAATTGAAATATTCTTTTTGATTTTCATCGGATAGCATATTAGGAAGCCCAGGCTCTCTCTACTTTCCGTTTCTCCACGAAATATTAGAAGAGTTTCTCTCGTTTTCGTACATTTCCTTAATTTTACCAATATATGAATTTATGTAATTTTATAAGTCTAATAAACTATAGAGCCCTATGTGTAACTGACTGACTCACTTATATGGGATACGAATTTCTGACGTAACTATTTAAGCTAGAGACTTGAAATTTGGCATACGTCTAGCCTGAACGGTCAATGCTAAGTGTAAAATCTTAAACTTGCAAATTTTTAGTTTTAACCTACTAAAACAAATTCAAAATGGCGGATTTCCGAAATTGTAATTTTACTTTTTTGGCTCTAGCGGCCAAACGCTTCGTCCTATCTAAAATCTGAGAACAATACTACGATAGGGAATTTAATTTTCTACAATTTCGGTCCTTTGACTTTTTATCATATCTCGCACCGTTAAGCCACCAGAGCGTTTTTAATGAAATGCCGTTTTCGGTTTTCGGGCTCTAGTGACTAAACCGATGGTCGTAAAAGATTGTTTAAGGTTCATTTCGATAGATCTTTTTAATATCTACAATTTCTAGTCTCGTATATTTTGCCGTATCTCTACTCGCTTACTCACAAAATTCATTTTTCACTTTTTCCGGATTTTTTGAACGTAAGTAGTGGGAAAATACCGCTTCTGGTCCACTAGAGAAATCGTAATTTTAGTATTTCAGCTCTAGTGGCCTAACGGTTAGTCTAATCTTAAATCTGAGAGCATATTACGATAGGGAATTGGATGATCTACAATTTTGGTCCTTTGACTCTTTGTTACATCGCACCGTTAACCCTCCAAACTGATTTTTGTGAAATTTATATTTAGATTTAGGGCCCTAGCGACTAAATGGTTTGTCCTACAAAAATGTTTAAATGACAACTTTTATAGGTCTTTTTAATATCTACAATTTTAATTCTAACATACTTTGCCGTATCTCTTTCCGTTTACTCTCAAAATACATTTTTCACTTTTTCTCAGTTTTGTGATAAATAAGTAGTGGCTTTTGGCCAACTAGAGAAATCGTAATTTTAGTATATTTCAACTCTAGCGGCTAAACTGTTAGGCCTTTCATAGATTTGAGACTACTACGGTACCGAATTGGATGAACTACGATTTTGGTCCTGTGACTTTTTGTCGTACATCGCACCAATTGCGTAAATCTCCAGACTAATTTTTGTGCAATCGCGTTTTCAGTTTTTCCACTCTACTGACAAAACGATTGATCCTATCGAAAAATGTTGCTGAATATGACTGAAATAAATTATTTTATTAATGGCTTACAGTTTTCAGAACATTTTGCCGTATCTCTACACATTAGCCCTCAAAACAGATTTATTACAGTACCAGAATAGTTACCGAAAACTTGAAATTGGGGACCTTACCTTCTTTTAAGAGACAATTAAAAATATGAATTCAGCTATTGTCGGGGCTGGTGTTACTAATTTACATACTTTTAGTAAATGCCTCCTCGAATTTTAGGGAATCTTTTTAAAACTTTGGAGTTTTTTGTGATTTCTCTATCGTTTATCAGATTTTATATTATTACATTTTATTGTCATTTTATTGTTTTCACTGATTTATTGCAACAATTTTTGACGAATTTGAAAGCTTTAATTATTATTGATTGTGAGAAGTGTGCATTAGCCTTTTGTTACTGCCTTGTTTGTGCACTTCTTTGGTAAAGCTAACCTGTTTAACACTCGACTTTTTTATTTACAAACTAATTCAGCGGACACATTGGAGTTAATAACCCTCAACAAGCCCGTTCACTACGTTTTACAGAAATTGCGGAATTGGGGCAACAAATTAGGGAGGGACCCTCGATTCAGCATAACACCCAGAATAAATAATCTCACTCAAAATATTTTAACAAATTTTAACTACGAAGAGTTATTAAAACCGATTCTTAGGAGATTTTCAAAGCTTTTTTAACTATCGATTGTGAATTGTGTGTATTAAACGGTTTTGTTACTGTCTTGGCTGTCAGTTCTTCCGTGGAACTAACCAATTTCATACTTGACTTTTTATTAATTTACGAATTTAGGGACACCCCTAAGGGGGCATGGGGGCGGAGCCCCCATCGAGCCGTAGGCGAGTACAGTTTTATACTTTTATTTGAGGTGTTATTTATTATGTATATATTCACTTTAACTGTATAATATAAATTCGTACATTAAAATAAGCATTAAATTTGCTCTTAAATAATAAAACCTGTTATTTTCTCTGTATATATTTACATTTCTTTTTTTAATTAAAGTAATTCCAGGTGGTGTTAAAATGGTATTTTAATAATTATCATCTTTATATACCCTATATACTGATATTTTCATCAGATTTTTAACACTCTGTATACAGTATCACTTTTTAAATTTTACCAAGAATATCTGAAAATTGAGTAGTATATAGCATAGTCACCGTGTGCCAAAATATAGAGCATTTACTCACTTCAATGCAATTCAAACATGTTGTGCACAAAATGATAAACATGTAGTCTTTATCGGGGTTAAATTGCTTGAAACAATTATAGCTAAATGTATTAAATTTACTATTGCTTGCATTAATAGTGACTGACCTAAGCCAATTTACTTTTTTGTAACACCATGCCTGATGCATGAACGTTGTCAAAAACAAACAAATCCCACTCAAACAGCCTCCAGTATATTTATTATGGAAAATTTAATTACAGCACAATAGTTTATTAACGCACAGAATATCTTGAATAAATGTCTTATAAAATCTACCTCAAAAGTTTTGAAATCAATCCGAAACTCCTTACGGAAGTTATCATCGGATATTGACATCGGGTTTCATCAATACACTGATATACCCAAGATGACTGTAGTGCCACAGGTGAACTACATTCCATAAGATCAATGGTGCCAATATCTGCGATAACTGTGGTTGTCGCCATCGAGGAAATAACGATTAAAATGTGTTAAAAATCAACATTTTACTCTTTGTTACTTGCAAGTGTAGCCAACACTGCTGAAAAAAAGTTGTTTTCGTTTGCGTTGGACATTGTTTGTCTCAAGTATTACTAAAATAGGGAATTTCAAAGTAAACTATGGTAGAATTTAGGGTTGTTTATATACCTTGATTGATAATTTTCAATCAGATAATTATCTAATGATTTTGTTATTAAGTAATAATTCAAATGAAAATTAGAGTAGTATGGTGTCGATACGATAAATATCGTTCCCGTAGAAACAAACACTGATTCATTCAATTTTTCTATCAGCTGTGTAATGGCATATTATAACGTACATTGACTTCCGTTTTAGTTTTCACACTTCATATCCGGAACACAAAAAAAAATTAGTTATACAGCAGACCTTCAGAAAGCAGTTATGCTTTTCCTCTACCGACCTTGTGATGTACCAACAGTCATATATGAGGATTTCACTCCTCTTCGATCCGTTCATCCGATTAACTTTTCATGTGCTGGTCAGAGCAGAATAATTTGAACATTTGTTTACATAGTCAATAGTTATGTTTCGTTGTTTGTTTCATTACACAATACTGTGTCATTACCAGATTTTATTAAAATAAATAACAACTTAAATTTTACATTAAACTAGCATATTCTCCTTAATTGGATGTTTACACTAGTGTAACCGTTAATTTAAACTTTTCATTTCTTGCAAAAAACAATCGATATATACTATATAGTATAAAAAAAAAAAAAAAAAAAAACTGAAACACCGCGAGTGAGTAATAAGCTCACAAAACCAACAAAAGAGGTGCTGTAGTTATTTCGGTTTACCCTTATTTATTTATTTAACTATTAATTTATTTTACTTTCGGGTTTTTTATAGTTCTTTCGTGTTTCTAAAGGTCTGCTGCATAGTAAGCTGTAAGCTGTAATATTGTTCATATAAGCTATTTAGATCAGGACAGCAAACATAAAATAACAAATCCTTAGAGAAATTTATTAAACTCTGTTTTTTTCTTGTTGTTTTTTTACAAAATATTTTGGGATTTTTCGGGCGAAAATATCATTCAGAAAAAAGGTCAAACAAAATATAAAAACCTGGAAACTAACATGTTTCCTCTGTTTGGATTTTTACACTAGTACACAATTGTCAATTAAATAATTTTTCTCTTAAAAATCTGAAACACCACAAGTGAAAATTTTTAGAATGAAAGAGTTTAAATTATATTTTGCAAATACAAAGTTAGTATTTCAAAATCGTTGAATAATGAAAGCCCCGAGCCAAGTCCCAGACATGTGCCTGATTTGAAGAGTTTAAATTCGTTAGAGCGCGAGGACGAGGCTCCCTGAGTGTAGGTGGGGCGTGGACCGAATCCAATATTCCCTTCTCCATCCGTTAGGCCCATTCCACTTCCGTTCCTATGACAGAGGCCGTATCATTTTTCTCATATTGTTTACATCAGTTTATGTATAGTTAGGTTCAAATTATATTTGCCTAAATTCATCAAAATGTTCAAATACAATTCGATATTTAATAATAATAAAAACATATATGAAGAACTATACTTTTAACTGAACCTTACTCATACTTTATACTAAACAAAATGTTTATTATACATATATAAAAAAAATCTCCCAAAAGTCGCAATTTCAACAACAAATGGATGCAGTAAAGCAGGCTTTGCAAGTTTAGGTTTTCGTTACCAAAAATAACATTTGAGCCTCATTGTGAAAAAAATTTACATAAAACCCCTCACACTATAACAAAACAAAATGTCCTTAAGAATGTTTTGTAAAACTTAATTTGTTTACAGTCTGTTCAGTACAACTTAAATAACACCTTGAATTACATATTTTAAATCAAATATTAATAGTACTTTGTATAAAGTTTTTACAGATACAATTTTTATCAGTTTTCAATTAATCGTACCTTTTAAGTGTAAGTTGAATAAAAAACATATATACCAAAAGAAACTGAAATATATGAATAATAAAGCTTCAAGAGTACCCCCAACCCTTACCTTCAAACCTGCTTTGCCTTTGACTTCCTTTAAGAAAATGAAACATTCTTTTTCATTTCCTCCTGTCAGCAAATTAAGAAATATGGCGTTAGATTACTTTGTCTTTTACTCTCGAAGATTAAAGAAAGATGTTTTGTTTTTTTTTTCTTAAAAATTTAATACTAAACATTTGTTACTTAATAAATATAGTTTATTGTTATTTCGCTTTATATTTAAAGTATATCTCTTATATTTGACATCAGAGAAGTATAATTTTTTTAATCTTTTCAAAGACAATGATTTATCATGTCTTGTTATAAAATATTTAGTTTAAATTATGATTACGGTCTAGTATATAGACTCTGTTATGACCAGACTATATATTTATGTCTTGACGCTGAACTTTTAATGCCAGAATGAAGAACAATTGAATCATGTACAGCATGCAACGGCAGTTGTAATCATATCATGATGTGTTATAGTTTTATCATTTCCAAATCAAATCAAAATAAAATTTCATATTTACCTAATATATTTGGATAGCTAACATAAATAGTATGCATAAAATATTTGCCAACGCTAATTGAATAATATTTTTCCAAAATTTTAAACATAGGTTTATTTTGCCAACAACAAGGATAGGCGGGATGGGGGATGAGTCAACCCATGTTTAAGGGGCGCGTGTTCAGAATTTATTTCCTCTTTCAATCCGTCAGGTCGGCCCCACTTCCATCCCTTGGACCTTGACTGTTATATTTTGAATTTACTTATTTGCTCATTTTAACATAACTTGACCATAACTAACTTAACGCAATTAATCCCTAAGTTCTGTTGAATCAGCACAAGTAAATTGTAATATTATTATTTCATGAGTAGTTTTAAATCAATAATGCCTCTCATAATCTACTCACTTTAAAAAAAAAAAAACAAGAGTAGGCCTAAATTGGAAGCATGGTTCCTCAATGCCCCCGAATTTGCTTGACTGAGCTAACGATTTGCAAAACTTAAATTTTTGGTCTTGTGGAGTAGATGGTGATGTAAAATACGTTGATGTGTATTTTTTAAGATAGTGTACGCTTATTAGATAACTGATTTTTTTATCAATTTATAAATCTGGATATTGTGAAAAAGGGATAAATAACTTACTTACCAAAAAAAGCCCAGTCAGCACAACACGCGTATCAAGGCTATTTCGAAGGAATATTAATAACTCACATGCTTATCGTTAACCTGCAATGTGACTTAGTGTGACTTGCAAAGCCACAAAGTATAAAATTAGTATTTGGTTAGTCAAAAAGATCAGTCATAAAAATATGTTTCAACTTTTGAATAAATTACTAAAGTCTGGAATGAAAAGAGCGCGTGGTACATGATGACAGAAGGTAAAGTCCTAGTGAAGGGCTGGGGAGTGTCATCCCTTGTTTTGGGGACGCGTGCCTATAATCCTATTTTAGTCCCCTCTCATCCAGTAATCTCGTTCCCTCTTGGTTCCTGGGAACCGGACAGTCTCGTGTTCAGAGGTGACTTTAATATATTTCAAATCTATAACAATTTAAATTTTTAATAATCTCACTAGGCTAACGTGAATTGTGTATTTCAACCCTAAAGCTTGAAACCACACCCAAAACAATTACAACGGTTCCCAATCACGTACTTTCATTGTTGTATTATTTTACTGTTTAATGTCAACTTTTGCATTTCCATGGAAGATGGAAGATATTCACCTATGACTACTGATAATAAAAGCAGTGTTTGAGGTAATCATGAATTCAAGGGAATTGCCTTTCAAATGTTTTATACTATCAACTTAAAACTATTCCACTGATTTGCATTCCATTTACTAACTAAAGTAGTAAATGGAATTAGGCCTACGTACACAACCTAAATTTGCTGTTATTTTAACTTTAAAACTAAGAGTACCAAGAACAAGTTGAAATAAAATCAATAGTTATGGAGATTCTTTGTGCAAAGTCTATTTACAGTTGAATCTTAGTTTCATTCCTTTACATTACAACTTCTCCATTTGAGTCTTATATCTACCCTTGTTAAATCTAAAAGGTTTTCAACTAAATTGTGTTAACCAAAGGTTTCTTAGAATTTGAACCATACATAGATTAATAAATTATATAAAACATGTCAACTTAATTGTAGTCCATGCGCTTTGCATATTGCAATTTATCACCACGTTTACCTCTATAGACGATTTTTTTGGAATTTAATATTTTTTTACTTAGAATTTAAAGAAAAACTGAAATTAATTATAATTAAATCTATACATTTACAAAATCATTTTTAATTCGACATTTGTGAAGGAAATATTGTTTGTAAAATACATTTAAATATTCCTATTTGTAGCTCTTTAACTTTTTGTGTTATGCATATTACACTTTGAAACATTTTAAGCTCTTTTTTCTAGTCCTTCCTTTTGGTTGCCAAATATTGTAAAACTCAACAGATAACGCACAGATTTTATTTAAATACATAATGTAACAAATATCAATCAAGTTTATTTTCAGCAGATAAAATATCTACACTCATATGTTAATTTTATTTCTCCACCCGGTTTTTACGCCAACCTAAACAACCATTTCTTATCTAACACGTCTACACATGCAAAAAGAAGGTGTTTAGTAGCTCAAGAAATGTTTTAACCAGACAGAATAATTGTTTTAACCGTAGTAGAGTATAATGGACGCCGGTAATATCGCTGTACCGCGCAACAAGCAACCTCTTCATTAGACGCTAACTCGAGCGTGGGCCCAACACCATGTGGGTGCGTCCCCGCGTCCGAGCGTCCTTGCGTTATCTGATAATGACCGCCTCGGCCGCAGATAACAGTGATACACCGCGATGCCTGTTATGACGCGGCGGATAACCGCGCCGGCGTGGGGCGAGACCTGTCATCACTGTGGGACGCCGGGTGTTAAATGTCAACTGTGAATGGAAGTTGCGGGGGAATCCTGGTGTTGAAATTAAATGGTTTGGATTAATGGATAGCGAAGTCTTCAATGTGAGAGAGAACGTTATGAAATCATGTGGCTATGAGTAAACTGTTGGGAGTAAACTTTGCGTATTTGTAGATACTTAAGTTATTAATAATCAAACTCGATTTTCTGATCTCTAAAAATCGTTTTACAATGTTGTATGTTAGTTACGTTTTGATGTTATGATCCAAAATTTAAGTCGTTAATGACGTTTCTAAAACGTAAATTAGGATTGTTTACATTAGATCTTCTTCTTAACACGAGATGCAATAAAATTTCATTCTTGGTATGCTAACGTGAAGAGACTCTTATTTCCAGAAAACTACTCTTAATTTTAATTATTTTAAAAATTGTCGCTCCTTTATAAATCTTCACCAAAATTGACGTTAAAGAGTGGCTCATGATGATAGTCTACTAAAAGACTATTAGACTTAAAATTATATTATAGATCAGTTTTAAACTTTAGTGATTTAATTAAATAGTTGTTCCATTGATTTCTGTAATTGTAGACCGATTTAAATCCACGGTATTGCAAAAACAGGGCATGTGAATGTTCACTCAATAACGACGTAATGCGTTGAGACATAAAACATTTATGTTTGAACCGTTTTCTGAGTGAACTCCATTTAGTTGCATAATATTGATTATTTGTTTAAATAGTTTACATTTACTCTACATTCAAATTCTGTTGTTTGAACATTTATGTTTGAACCGTTGTCTGAGTGAACTCCATTTAGTTGCATAATATTGATTATTTGTTTAAATAGTTTACATTTACTCTACATTCAAATTCTGTTGCAAATATAATTTCATCGAATCAGGTAATTTATTTACATTTATTTCTAACTTTTCTAAGACTCTATGATAGTAACAGGTGTTTGTTCATTGAAAGATAACGTAATTTTTGTACTTCTAAGTGAGTACAATTTCTCGAGTTCCATCCCAGTAAGACAGTCAAATCCACGTTAACATAACATCAGTCAACTGATCGTTTTAAGAGGGGAGATCGCACGTTTCTCTGATTGCAGGAGGTAACAAATGCGCCAAGTGGCGTGAGCGGGTCTCGCTTTGCATTTAAGCGACCTCGTGCCCCGAATGGTACATCGTCCACACTGGCCATCAACATTACCTATTCCACTGTCCTACTCCTCTCCACCCTAGAAAATTCAGAGAATTCGTATTTTGTATAAATTACAGTAAGGAGTAGAACCCTATCATTTATCCCAACCTACTATTATAACCCAACTACTAATGTCATGATAGGATATTGTTATAACAGTACCTAATTTACAGATTTTGGTTCCCTTTTATCTATGAATCAATCAATCCACCCTTTCCACAACACGAATAAAACCTCTTAGATTCAATATAAGTTGGGTACACGACTCGAGTAGAATACCTGTTTTTCGGTTATAAAAAATAAACTGAAAAATCGGATAGCCTTTTCGAAAAGTGTATCTAAAAAAATAAGAACTGTGTTGTCAACTACAGTGCACAAGAAAACTAGATAATGATTATACAAATAAAGAGTACAGAATTTTAATCAATTTAATGAGGAAACTATTTGAAATGACTGAAACCACCTGCGTTAATGAAATCGTGACGTAAAATTTTAATTTAATATTTAAATTCCAAACAGGAAATTTTTAATAACGTTTACATGATTTTTATGAATGCTTTGTCTTCAAGAGGACACAAAACTGCTTTCAAGTAATATAACCTTGTGTAAAAAGTTATAATTGTGTTCTTCTTCCTTTCGCAATTTCTCAAAGGAAATAAACTACTATTATTGAATAATTAACTGATATAATTTCAAGTGTCCATCTTAATTACTTATATGCTTAACATATTTTACAAAATATTCATTTCACTTGTGGGGAGAAGTGAACTGGAAACTAGTAGGCTAACATCAACAATGTGACCTGTATTCACAATTAAACAGGGAGTATATTTATGTAAACGACATGTCAATTTACCTTGCATGAATTTTGATACAAATCGTTACTGTATCGAAACGCAGCATGGTTGGGCTGGATGCTGGTACTATTTGTGCATGATACCCAACTCGCCAATGCAGAAGCTAACAATCCAATTAACCTGTTCAAACCCACACCATCAACGCTTTTTCACGTTGTTGCACCTCTAATGTCAGTATTCGGATCAAAATTTACACAGAAAAGTGCAATGCAAACCATTTAAATGGACCGAATTTAAAAAATATATATATTTTCCAAACTTAATATTTCCAACACAATATGTAATTATTCCCATTTTAATCGCATTCTTCTAGACACTTTTATTCTAAGATATTTTTACTAATAAGTGCTTCTCACATATTAAAATTTTCTCCTTAGTTCAACAGGTCCATCGTAGTAGACTCAGAATTTAATTACAAATATTTTATTATTCACTTCACTCTCTTGCACTCTCATAACAAATAGCCATTGATCGGCCTCAAACAATAACTATTCATGTGGGTTTTAAAACACCAAAATAAAATAAATTACCATGTAAAAAAACTAGTTGACCTCATCTAAATGAAAGGTTCCATAAGTCTATTTTTATAGTATAAAATGCATAGAATTTTTTGGCGATCTAATATAGGTCACTTACAATACTTTTTTAACTATTATACGAGCACCCTTGCAAAAATGGACATCCATTTGTATTTTTTACAAATAAGCACAAAATTATTTTTCATGTGGATACAGTTTAAAAAGTTTTACATTAATACGAAGTAATATTAATATCACTTCTTTACCTTGAACATGACATCTACGCAGTACTATTTATGTAACAAGTAAAAATGTTTAAATATTACGCCTTTAAGATACACATAAAAATGTTACATTAAAACATTCGTATGCTGTCGCACCTTCCATTCACATAAATATTGTATATCAGAAAGTACACTTTAAAGCAAATATAACTAACTTCGTTTACGACTTAGAGTTGATATAACTTCTAAAACTATCGACATCAAATGCTCGTTACAGTAAAGCTAGGATTTTCAGTGAACCATAACTAAGCTATTGGCTATTGGCAAACTAAAACTTTTATACCCAGTATGTAGGATAAAAAATTATAAATTGAATTCAAGCCAGTTCGAATCTTTTATGGGAAAAATATAATAAATCTAATATTTTTTACACAAATTGTTTAAAATAAGATTAAAATTATATTGTATTTTAGACGTAAGCTTTGATGAATCCTAATTGAAATATATGAAAATGAATATTAAACTGAATTATCTGCATCATACATAGATTTGTTCTAATTAGAGCAGATGTCAGTTTATTAATCAGTGTATTATTTTTGTGAATATTTTCCTTCATACCAAATCACTATCCACAACGCCCACTTCCTTCTTTTTATTTGATGGCAAGTTTTAGTGTTTGGTTTTTAACAATAATTAGAATTCTGGCAAATCGAAAGCAATGCATGTTGAGAGAGTAGGGCCTACCGATTTATATCGTGAGTAGATCGTGCATGTTAGATTGGCATCTAGGGTCTATAAAAGATAATACATGTCATGTATACGATCTACTACAACTTTAGTTAGCTAAAATTCCCGCTCTAAGTACAGAATTCTTGTAAATAAAACTAAATGCAATCCCTCTAAAGCCAATGTGATTGGGATGAATCGTGATCGAATTCGATTGCTGGTGTAAAGGAAATGGACAACAAAATATGTCTGCAATCAAAAGTCGCCCCTACGCGACGCGACCCTCCCGAGCCGCTGCTGAGGCTGTGGGCGATTAATGACCCTGACTTGACGGCAGCAACCGGCCCTCCATACTGCTGCAGTCATATCGACATCATCCGTCATCTTGGGTCCAACCTTCCCACCTTATGTTATCAAAATTTTAAGGCTTGAGAGCAGGTAACATTTCAACAAACATGGATCGTGTGAGTTTATAGATGAATGAAAATCCATACTCTATAATGTATAATGCAAATTTTAAGCATTGGTTTATTTTTCAAAAGTTTAAAGAAAATGATTAAGCAAAAATTGACTATGGGAAAACTTTTAGAGGAATTACCTAATGTTCTTCGCCACTTTACGAATCTATGTTAATGTCTGATGTGAAGAAGGCAAAGCAATAAAATTCGAGGATATCTATAATAAAACATCGTGAAATGGCGTTTTTGAACAATTATTTTGTTTTAACATTTTGAAATTTTATATTTCGTTATTTAATTTTATGAAACACCAACAATCTGTTGCGTTTCTTTTTCAAAAACAAAAAAGTAATACACCGAAAATTTATTGAGACTTATTTTATTAGACTATCTAACTAAATATACCTCGAGTTTCCATTATTATCACCAGTTTAAGGCAACGACCTGGTAATTAAGAGATAATACAAGAATGTAAGAGCGCATTAAACACCTACGCTGCCTCCTATAACTGGCGACGGCGGCGGCTGCTAGCACACGTGGGAGAACTTCCTGCACGGCCATTCCTGCACTGGCAGTAGGAGAAACTATCCATCGGGCACTGTAAAGGAAATATTAATAAACTTCCATAAACGGGCACCGATTTACCCGTTATTAGCTAACTAGATAATAATCAGTGAGTGGTGTACGAGGTATGCAGCCGCACACTCAAGACTTTTAGAGGGGCATGAAATTTACCAATCTTTGTAAAAAAAATGGCAAAAAAGCATGATTTAAATGTTGGGTAGAAATATTTAAACTAGAAGGCACTTTGTCTCAAAACTATTGCAAATTAATTTCAAGGTATAACCGAAGATATACCCCAATGATTTCTTAAAACAGTGTTCTAATACCTTGACCTAAGTCCAAGTTCAGTATAGCAGTCATCTGCCCGTGTGGCTGTACACGACAATGGTTGTTACTCATTTTCCTGCCTCACCTCCCACGGGTATTTTTAGGCAGTAGCCCGATAGGCGATAATCACAGTTGCAGTATGAACCTGAGGTGCAGGTACAGATGTCAGGTACAGGTGCCAGAGGCGACTTATTCAGAGGGGCGTAGGTTATGCCCCCTCTCCAGTAAGAATTTTTCTAGAGAAATTGTTGGGAGATTAAAACATAATGTTATGTTTAATTGTATGAATCGTATTTTGTGATTTTTTTTCTTTTTTATAGTCTACATCTGTAATTAAGTAAAATTAAAAACGAAAACTCCGTTAAATTAAAATGGTTCGACCAATTATCGAAGCTCATAGACGGTAGAACATAAGCAAAATCGCGGAAAACTTTTATAGTACTGAAACCTCAGAATCTACCTAAATTGGAAAAGAATAAATTTTTGTGTGAGATCACTATTATCACGTCTGTCAGAATATTTATTTACACTGACATTAAAATAATGAAATTATGTAGGGTTTTAATGATGTGATAAAATCAAATTTAAATATTTTGTTTTAAAAAAAGGAATTGAAAATGTGAAACAAAATTGTTAATAAACTTTCGCATTGACCAACAAATAAATTTGTTAAGCTTATCATATGTTCGAAATTGTACTTTTAAATCCATCATTAAAATTGCTTAGTAACAAAAAAAGTTAAATTATTTAAAAAGTGGATTTGTGTTATATTCATTGTTTGAAGTGTTTCTCTTATCCGTGAGTAATTGAATAGGATTATTTATAACTTATACCCATATTTTTTTAGAACTACATTACATTATTATTTAAGTTATTTAGCATTAATTTTTGTATGTGTTCACCTATTTTTGACTCGATTTATTTTATACCCACAATATGATTGAAGTTTAACACAGTGCTATTGTTTACAGATTCTGTTCACCGCTGAAATTCAGTTACGTACTTGTAAAAAGGAATATTTTCTGTATACTTACAAAAATTTTGACGCTTAAAAGTAGGATCCGTATTTATAAATATTGAGTATTGAAATTACTCATGATTAAGTTTCTGGCAACTGAGTTGACAGTTGTGGACATAAATGATTAGATAATTGAAATATCGAGTTGAAGTCAGAACTGGGTCTTGATAAAAGGGTAAATTACCAACTTATATTTTTGTAAAAGTATTTTTGTATTGGGTTATTCGTTATACCCAAGAGTTTACCCAAGTATATTACAAATATTAGTTTCCTACGATATCTTTGACGTGTGTGGAATATGCTAATGTGCAATAATATTTTAAGTTACCATGAAAGCTACGTATGTAACTAAAGATAAATTTTATTTTCGAAACAAGTTTCCCCCCGACTACGATGCAATTTGAGTACCTATAAGCTACTAAAGATTAACACAGATCAATTATAATAATGGGTTTCATTTTGCCATTTGAAATTATTGTTTGACTATATATTAAAACTTATTGGAATTGGAATTATTCAAATTGAAGTCTTTTGTAATAGTCTTTTTAAACTAAAATGTGAAAAACCAATCAACAATCAAGCAGCAATCCGTCTTCAGCCAGATCGAAATTCTAATTAATATAAAAGCTATTGGCCGCTGCATACAATTAATTATTCTATTGCAGGTAAATTTACACTAACATTTTATTGTAATACTTGTGATAGTAAAAATTTTATAAATTAATAGAATTTTTTCATTTTTTTAAACATTTTATTCTATTTCTTAGGAGGCAACAGCTATGCAAAACTACCGTACACAACACACAAAAAATTAACAATTGAGAAAATACTTACTTAAAATTATATTATTCCAATATAACAAAGTCAAACTTTTGTGGGAATAAATTTAAGTCAATGACTCAAATATAAGTTTTGCCTATTAAGTCTATTCAGCAGTGACATGCCTTAAACATGTTATACTACATAGCTCTTATTATAAGTTTAAAAAAGGCAAAAGCCATCTATTTTATCATGTGAGAGGTTCATAGTGACGTAGACAACAACATTAATTGAATCAACGAGCGTTATGAAATCATATTTTAATAAACGAAATATAAATGTACGAATACAGCGGTTGGCGATGCGCATTTCCAAATCGGTTTGGAGCGAATGTTTTTGAGCAACCGAGCCCGCCAAGCGAGAGTGATGTTTGCACATTTACACTGATTCGTATTGTTTTCTCCGAACGACATCCGCCCGGCTGGATTTCATCGGTTCCATTGAATTTGAATGTGAAATTGCCAACTCGAGGTACTTTTATTCCAAATTAATGCGCATTTAATTTTCCCTGTATTGTTAGAGGACGGTTTCGTTTTTCCTGAATTGAAAATAAATATTCATTACTAATTTAATTTTGTTCTAAATAAAATAATTTAAAGTATTCTCATAATTCGGGAGTTTTAACGATTTAACAGTGCTTGATATCGTTAGTGCTAATATTTTTAAAACAGATTAATGTAACCAGTCGATTATTAGGGCATGTCGATGTTGTCTATGTCAAGAGAGAAATTAATTATGTATGCTAATTATGTATGTAGGCCTATGTGTAAGTGTGAAATACCCTAATTTTGAAAATTAATATTAAAATTGCATTGAAATGTAATAAAATTCATAAACTTAATTTGATGAACTGTATTTGCCTCTAAATAGATACTCAAATAAAATGTTTGAACTTTGAGATCTTGTTACCTTATTTCAGAAAAGCGTTGAAATTTTTTTATTAAAAGTATTGTAATTACTGTACCAAGTAACCTACGATTATGTTTATCCCTAAACAATAATGAGTAACAGCACAAATTATCAAAACGTTAAGCCATCTAAGATGTTAGCTGAGGGGTAGATAAGGGATTTGGACAATGCTGGTAGGGCCTCTAATTAGCTAATAGGTAATTAGGGCGTCAAGTAAAGCCACCTGGCCCTTGACTGAGAGGGAGGCTCTCAAGACGGGCCAGTCTGTCGAGACGGAGCTACTCGGCGTCAATTAACCAACCTCTTGTCAAACTGTTTACAACATTATGTGGTGGATTTACTTAATTTTATACCCACAATATAATTGAAGTGGGGTCTAACAGAAATGGACCCATAAAAAATATTTTTTTAATTAAATGATTAATTAGGTAGAGGATCTTGGGCTCAATTTCGCCGTTGTTGTATTGTATTAATATCATTCTTATTATATATCATTCACGCAACGTAAATTTTAACTGTAGTAAATTTATGAAGTGTGTTTTCACAAGCGATTTTAAAAAATCGCTTAAAAGATTACGGAAAAATCCAAAAATATGTTTACCATGTTATTCTTATGAGAGATCAATAAATACTTCTCACTTATTTACTGACATAACTTGATAAAATTTGGTATGTACATTCACTAGGTAGAGGGTAACTTGTATTTGCTTAGCCTACTACATCCCCATGGCGGCCAACCTACATACTCTACTCACCCCCATAGGTTTTATGGGGGGAAAAATACCAGAATTAGATACAATTTAGCATGCACCTGCACTGGGAAGGAATAATCGTCTATTTGCTTACAACACCATGGCAGCAAACCTTCAGCCGCATTCCCATATGAGGATATATCGGTTTAAAAATAATATATGGGGAAAATAAAAATACCAAACTCCATTGGAATTTCACTGAGTGCGCAGGTCTGCTGCGACAGGGATATTTTCAATTTGTTGCGAGAATCGTCGACTATCGATATCGGGCTCGACTCTCGTTGGACAAGTGGGCGAGACGCATCGCGCAGTTTTATCTTTTATCGAGACCGCTAAACATAGCCCGTGTATTTTTCCTTATCTTTACTCCAATGTATGCAAATTCCCTGCTTTAGATATGGCCCGTGTACCTGTTCTGACAATTACATATCTCAAACTTGTCCCACCTATCTTGTTAAAACCTTCTTTTTTATCGAAATAAGTTGTATCTTAAAATGTATTTATGCAAACATTCAAAGAGAATTTTTATATTTAATAACATAAATTATATTTAATTATTTATTTACTAATAGTGCCTATAATCCTAATATAATAGCAAATAATCTTTCGTTGATAGAAAACTCTTACAAACTCTCAATAAATTACAATACTCATGTAACTTAGTTGAAAACTACTAACCCAAAAGTATAAAGATCAATAAAAATTCACTTCACACCTTACTGTGCATTCAAACTGAAACCAATAAGTTAGGCCTAGATGGCTCGTTACCATTTTGCTACATTAACTTTATCATTGTTATATCTCATTGTTATATCTTCATTAGAATGATATGTTAACATCTGTACGGTATATAGACTAATTATTTAATTGTTATTTATTAATTAAGTTAATTATCTCTCGTTATGTATTTTTTCATTATTACTCTCTGCTATAATTACTTGTTAGGCATAACAGGAAAACATCGTATGTCATAGCATTTATCCTAATATATTCAACAAATTATGGATTTTCTCTTAGACATATGTAAAAATTAAACTATGGCGACTCAAGTTAAAGACAGTGTCGATTAGCATCTTAACAAACGGCGTGCGGCAGACAGCGTGATACAAACAGCTGTTTCATTGTTGCCGCGGGGCGATCATATGGTCGTGTCGTGGCGCGGGCTCGGGCACGCAGGGGAGCCAACTGCAGTATTCAAATGTTCCTGCCCCGAGCATCGTCCCTGATTTACCACCCGGTAACCCGACCTGCTAGGGGCTTGTCTCTAAATCAATCTAAATTCGCCACCAAGGGTAACGGTGGCGTTGCCATGTATAACTTGTTCAGAGTCAATATGAAGTTATTGTGGTTGTTAAGAAACTCTTTACTCACTAGTGCTCTACTAGGGACCGGCAATTAGTCAAAGATTTCTTTTTTTTTTCTTTGCTTAATTTTTCCCTGAACACATTTGAAAGGGAACTATGTATAAAACAGCGTTTGAATGGTTTGAATGCATTCAACTAGGCATCGAGGCAATGAATGCATCATTTAAAAAAAAAAAAAAATGTGTGTCCATTCACTATAAGGATTCAAACTGTAAAAAATGAAATAATGTTTTCCAAATTTCAAATTATTGAACGAGGATTTTGCTATTTATTTGCAGTCGGAGTGATTCTTGTCAATAAACTACAACTTTCGTACCATTTCCGCAATTATAATAACACAAGCAAACAGCCCGTCAAAATGACGGGTAATTTTTATGATGATTATTCATGCTTATGATGATTTACAAGTCTGAATTGTCACAAAATGTATGAAACATAATTCATAACATAATACATAGCTGAATTCCTGACAATCTATAAACACAATTCACTCCTGACGACATACTAATTTTTTTCATTTCTTTAGCAATGTGAACAATACCGTATATAGTTATCCAACAAAATAATGGTTTATAAGTTAATAAATAGTTTACTATCAAATGATTTTAAAATATAGTAGGCCTATTATTTTGACCGTAGCCTCTCTGCTATTATAATTGTACCTGACAATTGCTAATACATATGGCAATGGTAGTCATATGTATTGCTAGTACAGTATGTCAATGGCAAATAAATGACTGATTTATGATTTCTGAAAATGACTGATTTCTGATTTCTATTGGACTTATCTATTGAAAAACCCCAAGATAATAATTTTTTTAACCGTCTTTCCAATTATTCCATTCCAGTTGTTTTACCATTTATCGATAAAGTTAATTTCGCTGCCTCAGGGTCCAATATTATTTCCCAGAGTCTGGATTTTGTATTTAATTTGCTAAACACCCAGATTTATCAATCTGGCCAAGTGTTTCTTCAATCTCTGGCATTAATCACTTTTGCCTCCTTACATTAAGTTTGTAGATCCACGCTGAGTCTAACGTCCCCATTAGGTATTGGTACCACCACCATCGCTGAGCACCAGACCCTGGGCTCTTCCGTAGGACCTATGAAATCTAATTGAACCTTGCTTTCAAGTTCTGACTTGAGTTTCTCATGTAATGGTAGAAGTACATCCCTGGATGTGCTAAGTGCTACAGGACGTGCATTGTCCTCTAAGTCTATCAATCATATAGTAGGTTTTTACAGTCATTAAAACACTATTTGAAATGTTTTCTTTGGCTTTTGTTTACACATAATCCTTTTTTACTCATGGTATTTCTTCGAGACCTTCTTGTATATTTCATTACTTATTTATTCATAGTTCATAGTTCTGCATCTTTACATTTTTATATTTCATTTTTTTATATTAGATAAAAAAAACTAAATTGATAAACATGTAGAAGCATAAGCCAACATTACCATTTTAAGAATCTAAATTACGTAGTTAGGCCTATATAACAAGAATAAAAGTATTAAAATAACATGGTGAGTATTTACAATCAACAGATTAACTTATGTTTTTGTTTATTTTTCAAAATATAAACCTCTTTAGTTGATGGTTAAGGTATAAATCAAAATCATATATGTAAACAAATATTAATCTAACTTATAAGTTTAAATGAATACATACATTCAATCATTTAGGTTATAATAGGTAAACTTTCTATATAGTATATTAACCAAAATTTTTCTCCAAGCACCAGCTGTTAAAAATTTATTTTGCTGCTTTAAAAATAACTGCAACCATAGTGTCTTGTTTCATTTGTTATCTGTCAATGAGAATTAAAGTTGTCTGTTTCGTTTACAAAAACTACCTTGTAAACAACGAGATTAAATAGATATAGAGTGCTCACCAGATAGGGAAAAGTGTCCCTTTTTGACTGGCGCCACTTACCCACGATTCCCGCCGTTTCCTTGGTAACCAGTCCTTTGTTTACACTTTTCCAACAGTAATTTACCATTTTCCCCACATGTTTCTATGGTAACCAACTTCAATAGCCTGCTCACAGACCATCAAATCAAACTAATTTAAAAACAAACAACAAATAAACATATGTTTTTAAAATATCATCAGTATTATTTACAATTTTTTAAGCTTGTAGCGACTAATCAGAATAGCTAAAACTAGTAACCAAGGAAACAAGAGTAAAGTGTGGGATAGTTGCCAAGGAAACGGCGGGAATCATGGGTAAAATGGCGCAAATCAAAAAGGGACACAAAATTAACATGTGGTGAGCACTCTATATCTATTTAAAACCTCGTTGCTTGTAAATCAGCAGTGGTATAAAATTTAATTGCAATATTTGGATCACCTGGAGCAGTAAACAAATCGACAAATTGACGTCTTAGATTGGTCTAAATAAGGTATAATTTTCATTTTACGGAGTTATAAAGCATTTTCCAAGGGTTTCCATATTTTTTCTATCATATAGGGACGATAAGAAATCCATAGACACCAAAACGACTAGTCTACAATAAGTTCAGTAGTTTTCTCTCTAGACCCTTAAATGCACTCTTTTATTAAATATATAAGATAAGATACACATGGGAAATCTCAAAGGGGTATTTTCGGGACTTGCGGTAAATACACACCTTTTCAATGTGTATCAATTATTGTGAAAAAATAATTTAATTGCATCCTGAATTTTCTTGTTGGATCTTTTGTGTATATCTAAGCCAATGGCATTTTTAACGTTTTCTTTATTTCATACATACGGTGAACACCATTTTTACAAGGAAATGTATAAATGAAATTCATTCAAGAAGACAGATACAAAACCATTACATGCATGATGAATGTAAAATAAATATTTAGTTACTAAAATGGAAATTGTGTGGAACATTTTGATGAGGGGTTAAAACCCTAGTCTTGTTACTATTTAATGCCGATTAGATGTTAGAAAGCATCATTAATAATTAATATTAATAAATCAGTGACAAATGGCAACTGGGTCCGGTATCGAACCTTTAAAAAGCTACTATTTTTCTCAGGGTCGAACCGGCTCTGAATTGGAATTCAAAGGCCACTCACCTACCACCACTCGCCTACTCAGCCAGTTAGTAGTAACGGCATTTAATAATTCAATATTACATGTTTGATATAGGAAAGTGAGAAATAAGCTAGTCGCTTTATGTCAAAACATATTTTGTCTAGCCTCACACACCTCGCGTCTGCTTAGGTCTGAAACCAAGAGTTTGCTAAGGTGGACTCAGTTTATTATTACCGTATCAATACTAGGGATTTTTACCAAAATTCAGGAGTTTGTGTACCGTTACGTAAAAGATTTTCTGAACTATTTTGTTTTGTGCATCGCAGATTATATAAAATGGCGTTGAGAAAGGTAATATCATTGACTATATTATCCATAGTCAATGGTAATATATTTCTTTGATACTGTACGGTACTTTAATATATTACGGGGAAATTTTCTACGTTGGCAACGGCAGTGCTGTTTGCAGGACACACTTGACACACGACATGTCAAATTGCTGGTATCTCGGTATCTCTTCCGTCTGTCAAAGTAGAGTTTTCAAAACACAACTAACTTCCAACCCCATGATACAGTATTATTATAGTTGAGTTTGAAGAGATTGTAGTCTAATAATTCACAAGGAATTAGTAAATTTATGTTATTATTCTAGTGGGAGAGCGATAGGAAGTGTAATACCAGTAAAATTTGATTGCAGGCGATTTAAGTTAGTCAAGATTGATATGTTATCTTGGTAGCCTTTCACCGTTGCCTAGGCCTTCGTATCATTGGGTTTTCAGGTTTGGCATAAAATTTCCTACTTTTCAGCATTTTGAATATTTGAAAAGTATTTTTAAATGGAGGTCGATTCGGAGGATGCTGCATTTCCCAATGAAGATGAACTGAAATCTTACTTTCCCGTTGAAGTGTGGAATTCAATGGCGGACTACGACAAGAAAACTTACAGAAACATTTTGCACAACTACAATGTTATGACAGCACTTGGTAAGTAGTAAGTTATGTGTTGGTCTAACCCAAACTTTTGTGTACTAACCATAAATTTTAAAATTACTAGCCTAACTAAAAACAATAAATTATTAATATTAATAAATTCATCGATTTTAATTGATGAAGTTTTATCTCACAGTTAGGTTTGCAATAGACTAAACCACTAAACTATACCAATTAGTGTTGTGTAGTGATACATTTACATTAATGCTGTTTAGGAACAGCTTTCAAATACTGAAAAATTACTTTTTAACCGTGGTATAAGGTATCTATCAAACCTTTATTAGGACTACTACAGTAACGAGTTACCATACAACATCACACTGTTTCCCTGTATAAGCAAAAACGGGATTGTCATTGACCTAACTTAATAGGGCGTTGGAGTGCTGCCATGTTGGATTTATTTCTAATAGCCAAAGAACAATGGAGTTAAACTTGTCCTTATCGCTTGTCTTATAGCCTACAGGCTTGGGCGTACCTAATTTATTTTTGGTTTAGGATAGATTGTATTTGAATCTCAATTAAATTTCAAAGGCTTACCATGCCTTTTGAAATACGATCGATGCTTTTGAAAAATTTTGTAGAATAGTTTACGGAGGACCTAGCATTAGGCCTATTTGCTCGGTAAACTTATAAATCTTGTTAGACAAGCTCGGTCCCTTCGCTCAATCGGCTGGCCAGAGGATGCTATAAGGTCTGGTAACTTTTTTGGTTTAAGCTTAATGAACCACATGTTGAAAATGAAACATGTTGGTTTATTTTTATAGTACCTATTCAGATGATTTTTTCAGGTTAGCTACTTTTAAATCAATATCAAAAACTTTGAAGAGCTGATTTTATCCAGTAACTTAAGTTTTAATTGGACCAGTTCCAATCGATTTGGTCGTCTCCGAAACCGCCATGTAAAAAAAGTTTCTACCATAACTGTATGAGAATAAATTGTTGGTAACTTATTTGTTTAGTTACCTATTTAGGCCTTAAAAGCTAATAAGTTTTGTAATGTTAATAAATACTGGTTTTGTTATTTTTATTAATAACAAATCAAAATACAACAATTGAAAATGTGGCCATAAACAGGTTACCAGATGACAACCCTTATGGCCAAGTAGTGGCCATAACTAGGTACTCAAAGAATAAATTGACCCACTAATGGGCATGGCACTTATTTATTGTGGTTTGAAGTTATATCTGTTACATAAGTATAATACATTGATTTAGTATGCAGTTTTTTCTTACCTGGAAACTAGATTTCGTGTTTTTTATGTGTGTTTTAGTGGGTTTAGCTATTATTTTGTTTTAGAAGTTTGTTTTAGCGTTACTGGTTATAGGCCTAACTTATTATATTTCGGACCCTGATGATCCAGATTATGACTTTGGTGGTGGGGAAAGTGACGCATAAATAACTTCTCCTTTGTTTTGCTTTTGAAAACTTTTCCTAAGTAAATGGACAAAAGTAAATATCTAGATATATTCAAAATAATATTTACAAGATTAAACCTTTCATATTTAGCGCAATTAAGTGTAAAGTCACTACTGCATTGCTGGTGGCTACAATTTCATCCACAAAAGCTGACGTCATTTTTACTACCGGAAACAATGTACAAGTATTCAGAAGTGTACCAGTAGCATAATTTCATACTAAGGTAAGATTTTTAAAACATTTTTAATTTCAGGATGGGAGGAAGGGTCTTAAGAAATTGCTTAGCCACGAACATTTAACGATTAAGAATAATAATTAAGAACCGTTATGACAAGCTAGCAAGCAGTCATAAATGTTTGGAACTGGGGTGGGAGAAGAGAAGATATGGTTTGGGATGACGAGGCTGTTTATAATTTATCAGTTCAATAATAAATTAATTGTCTGCGCTGTTTTAGTCTATGAGGATCACCGTCGTTCTTTCCCTTCCAATTTCCAAGTATACAGATCACAAGTCCGCCACACTGTGTAGAACTGTTCTGTGGCACATTCTTTATTAATCTTATTGGCAAACACAAATATATAGAATCTTGTCTATTAAAAGATTCTTTATTTATCTTTGTAAGAGGCAAGCACAAAACCTGTCCTCTTTTCTCAGCTTTAGTGCATCTTAGAAGAAATCCGTGCATACCATTAGAAAGGGTGTGTCCTGTAGTAGAGCCAAAACCCATTGTAATTTACATTGGCCCCAAAGCCTTACTATAAAAGACTTTTATGAAAGGCCTTATCATGAAAGGCATAACTTATGTAAATTCTTAAAACCATAAAGGCTTTTAAAGTGCCTGTTAATATTGAAAAACTGTCATTGATTAATTATCAGGCCTAGATATTCTGACAGCAGTTTCAATAACAAATACAGTAAACTTACTCTAATCCGGCACGTCCGGGACTTGGCATGTGCCGGATTACAAAATATGCCGGACTACAGGATGAATATCAGGAAAAATGTAAATTAAACAAAAACGATTATAAAACAAGTATTTTATCACTAAAACAGCTTTTAAAGAATAAAAACTATTGTATAACGCACTCTACTGTATAATGAAAAATACAGTACAGTAGACGCCCGATTATCGAGGTGTAGTAATTGGGACTGAGGCCACCTCAGACACAAAAAAAACTCGGATACAGTAATACGGAGTTTATGTACTATAGTGTGTCCAATCATTTATTTTAGAGGATATTTTGTTGATTTTGTTTTTATTTAATAAAGTTTTTGAAATGTACAAACAGCGTCACATTAAAGAGACACACCCTAGCAGACTGAACACGAATACAAAATGTAAACAAAGCTACAGTGACGCCAGGCCTATTCCGAAATTACACAATGTCACTCGATGTCGGCAGAAGACGACTCGTCTCCCCAGCACTCATGCCAGTACGGAATACGCCACAGTCTAATATGTTATTGGGAGACAGTTATTACACTCGTATCGATGCTCCATGTTGTGTTGTCCGCTGGGCAATTAGCGCTTTAAGCGGATGGAACCCGCGTGACTGGAGTCCCCGCTATGGGCGGGAACTTTAAATGTATAACTCCAGGGGCCCGTTTCATAATAAACTACAAACTAATATTGTAAGTAAATCAGCTGATCGCCTAATGCAAATCTAATGGAAATTACAAGTTACAACTTGTAACTAGTAGATTATTATTAAATGGGCCCCAGTGAGCGGTAACCAATTCTGAAATACATTTCAGCTGTTATCATTTGATTGGGATTTAATTTGACAATTTTGATTGTTATCAGCAATGTATAGTTAATGGAATTATTGTCAGCTGTGTTCGTGTTGCGCTGATGGCTGCGATCACCTGTGATTGTGTTGTCAACTCAGACTCCAACCACTTCGAGCGCTAGTAAATCCACACTAGCGCTTCAAGCCACTGTGCCTTGCATAATTGGAGTCCCCGGGTGGTTCAGGCGGACAACCTAAGTGACGGGAGTGTCATGACTGTCTTCTCCCAATAATGTATATTAGACTGTGGAATGCGCTTTGTATGACACAGCATTGCTTCGCGGCAACGCTGTCGATTCCAAACAAATTCGATCTCTTAATTGTTACCAATTTGTTTCTGACAATATAACTGTTCTTAAAGTCGTGCCGGACTATTAAGCTTGCCGGATCATAGGATGCAGGATTACTGGAAGTTTACTGTACTAACAAATGTTTGAGTTATATATATATATATATATAATTGGGCTTTATATATACATATATACCGTATATATATTAACTGATTAAGTTCAGATCTACACTATTTTTTATCAAATTTCATTCAGTGGGCGAACACTAGTAGTTTTTAATTTACTCCTCTTAAATTACTTGTGGTGGGATTATGAAATCTGCTTATCCATATTTTCTCAACTAGATAAGTTTAGTCCCTGTTTTTCCATATAGGACTGTATTTTAGGCCTATATATATAATCATTGCATAAGATTATTATCCTTTCATAATGTAAAACTTACTTATTGAGTTTTTAATTTCATGTTTCAGATTTGAAACCTAAAAAACCCTCTTTTATGATGGATGAGTATCCTAAGGAATCTTCAAAAAGAAGAGCCATCAGGAATCCTGGTCAAGCTGTCTCCCTTCCGAAAAAACGAGAAATAGTAACAAGATCAAAATCATTAAGGACAGTAAAGGTAAGTTAAGACCCTGTACATGTTTTTTAGGCTCTTCATTTAACTTTTTTTTAACTACCATAAGTGGATGTAATTTTTTCATTCTAAATACAAACACCTTACACTGCAATTAGCATAAAATAATCTATGATATACAGTAAGTTATTTTAAAATAAGCAATATAGGAAAACAGATGCAGGGCCGGCCCTAGGTTTTCTGGCGCCCTAGGCGAAGCAGTCGCTAGGTCCCCCCCCATCCACTCGAGTCATTTATTTTAGCCGTTATTACACATTACGTATTACAAAAAAACCAATTTTAAAATAAAAAATATTTTTATTACAAAGTTATTATCACATGAAGCTCTTGGAATTGAAGAAAAAAGAATTCTCTATAAATTTATTGTACACAAAATTGGCACAACGATTATATCTACCAATTGCGAAGATCCATTGCAGACATCAAGAAAAAATCAATATCAGCTCTTAACCTCTGATAGTTGACACTTTTTTTGCAATCGCAGACAATATTTACCGAGTATTGGGAGCGCCTTTTTTACCACCATTTTGGAACACTGCCGATCGGGATCTCTCTTTACCGCTGATGAGGGGCACTGTTTACCGTATATTTGGGGATTTTTATCGCGTTTGGGGGCGCTCTGTACAGCTGACCACAGGTGCTATTTACCACCAGTCAGGGCGATGTTTACTGCCAGTTGGAGGGGGTGCTATTTACCGTTGATTAGAAGTCAATGTTTACGACTGGTCAGGGACGCTCTATACCGTTGATCAGGGGTGCTTTTTACAACCGGTCAGGGCGATGTTTACCGCCAGTCGAGGGCGCTCTTGACCGCTGATCAGGTGCGTTTTTTGCCACCAGTTGGAGACACAATTCAACTCTGATTAGGTGTATTTGGCCTATCAGGGATGCTGTTTAACCGTGGTTAGGAGCGATATTTAAGGCTGATCGGGGCGCTATTAATGCTTATTTAGAGCGATTTTTACCGACGATAAGGATACCAAATTTTGAGAATGCCCTTTACCGTTGATCAGGGGCGCTCTTTTCCTCCGATAAAGGGCACTGTTTACAGCCTGTCGGGGCACTATTTACCGCTGATCAGAAACACTTTTTAAGGCAGATTACAGACGCTTGTTTCCACCAGGCGCCCATTGGGCCTCGACGCCTATTTCGCCTATATGGTAGAGCTGGCCCTGAACAGATGTTCTTTGTTCATATAATCTTTTTATTTTTTTATCTTTAATTTATTTTGATTGCCTTGTTCAGCTGAAAATTGTTGTGCAATCATTACCAGGACCATGGAGAAAAAATTATTACAATTTGCTAATTCTGACTTACTACAGTTAGGCCTGTTTATATCCTTTACTGTGTCTTTGGCGATATATTTTCCACGATCTCAAAATCTAGCGGGTAGATTTTGCTTAAACTTTTCACTTAAATGTTTTGGTCTAAAAAATAAAGTTAAAAAAAAATCTCAACCCCAGGAAAAATAATTTTTTTCTAAAAATAACTTTAAAAGTTGTAAAAAAACAAAGAACAATGAAAGGTAAACAAAAACAAATAATAGTAGTTTTTTAGCACTAGGAGCAAAAGTCGTTCTTTTTTTGTGTCCCATCGTGTTTTAAAAGCGAGGCGCCGCTTTAAAAACGATTAAGCACAAAAAAGACACTTTCGCTCCCAAGTGATGAACTTATCTTAATGTGTAGAAATAGGTTGTTAATTGATAAAAAGTGTTAACTATTAAAAGTTGTATGTTTGAGGTTATATATTTTTAGGGATGGACGGGAATGGATTTTTAGTTCGGGACGGGACGGGACAAGAATTTTTATTTCCCATCCAATTTCGGGACGGGATCGGGACGGGATTACTCTTCTCGACGCTATCGGGAAATATTCATTTTGATTTTTATCTGAGTGTCGTATACAGACAAATTAATGTTAAATATCAACTAGTTCTCCTTCCAACTTGTTCCACTTGTTTTTGTATAAGTTACAATAAATGTCCTTTTGTTGAAAAAATTCAAATATATAGTTTTGATATTTTAAGGATGCAATAAGATCATGGGAAAGTATAAATTTTATTGTAACAAAATAAATTTAAGTCGAATCACTAAACACATAAAGGAAAAATGTTGCCCATGTCTTATTTAATACAAGTTTTGTTTAATGAAATATTAAACGTTTGGTACGAAGAATGAAAATAAACATTATGTACGGTACCAGTACAAAATATATATATATATATATATATAGATTAAAACAATTGGAAAAATTGTAAAGAAAACAATACTATATTACAACAAATAAGCCCTGCTCAGATAAAAAAGAACAAAAAAACACAAATATAAATTAGAATGAATATTAACACTCAGAAAAGAAGCTGTTCAACAAGCCAATGCCATTTATAAACCTAAGAAATATTTTGCCATTTTTTTTTACATTCATTGATTTTACTGAGACAGTTTCTTCCTTGAAGAATATAAATAAGAAAATTGAACTAAGAAATAATAAACTATTAGACATTATACTTTCATTGTTATTTAAATGAATACATTTAACTTTTTTTTGCTACATCAGAAAAAAATTAAGGAGTGTATGATGAAAAAAATTATAACAATGTAAATTTAAAGCTATAAACCCTAAAATCTAATAAATATAAGCCATAGCTAAGCCGTGTTTTTCTCGTTAGCGAGATTGTTGGCCGCGATCGCCGTCCTCGTTAGCGAGATCGTCGGCCGCAATCGCCGTCCTCGTTAGCGAGATCGTCGGCCGCAATCGCCGTCTTCGTTAGCGAGATCGTCGGCCGCAATCGCCGTCCTCGTTAGCGAGATCGTCGGCCGCAATCGCCGTTCTCGTTAGCGAGATCGTCCGCCGCGATCGCCGGCCGCCGTTCAGCAGTTCCCGTCCCGATAAATTCCCGAGTATAAAAAAATCCCGCCCGATGATCGGAACGAAAATTTCCCGAAAATTTTCCCGAAATTTCGGGACCCGTCCATCCCTATATATTTTTAAAGTAAGAAATACACAGTGTTTACATTTCTGTTATTTTTACAAACAATGCTTTTTCAACGGTTGAATTGTACTGTTTTGCTTTTCAAAATGATGAAACAATAATAATATATTTAGCAAACAGCTGACTTTTAAGTCCTAGGACTACAAAAACATCACAGCTGATTTTTCAGATCCTAAGACAAAAAACCTTCGTTTTGTGTACTTAAAAAAAAAGCATTGGTTAGAAATAGCAGTCACCTGTGAAATGTTATAGTTTGGGTAAACTTCAAGCCTGATTACTATGAAAGTACAACAAAAGTAAAAGTTAAAAACAATGATCACATAAGGCCAATAGATGGAGCACGCCTCATGTGCTCTCTCTATTGGGGTTATGTTTTGTTGGTTAAAATCAAAGAGCAAGGCTCTGTTAACATATACAGTTTGTCTATCGAAATTTTTCATAATTGATTGTTGCCTTTCCTAGTGATATCTGCTACGAATGCTGTGAATGTTTACAGTATTCATAACCATTCACCCAGCCAACGAGTTACCTTAGACCGTGAATACTAAACTGCTATTTGTGGTTATTTTTAGGTTTAAATGCTACCTTGACAGAATTACCTTAATGTAATAGTCATGCTGAGAGGTTTATGAATCACATCAGGAAATTAAATCCTTTTCCTTAAATTAAATTATTTTAAAAGGCACTAATACAGTAGGCCCTCCCTTAACCGGCCATCACGGGACCGGGACTAGGCCGAGTAATCTAAAAGACCGGTCAAAATGGGAAATTATGTAAACATGTTAAATATAAGGGTCTTTTTTAGAAGAGGGCCTCCATGCGGACTCCGGGTCGTCAATAAAGGCAACCCTTCGCCTCGACCATTTTGGAAACGTGTTAACCCATGAATATCTAACAGAGGTTGAGCAGACACCGCAACGTATATAATCAGACCATTAGCCATCTTTGATGATATAATCAATTAAATCTATATGTTTACTGAATATTAATAATTAAACCAATTCCAGTTACTGATCATGGGGAAATCAGGCTAAAGGCTTGTTAAACTCGGGATTTAGTTTCGGGACATCTAAAGAATGATTAATCAGATTAATTAATTTCACCTACCGATACTGAAACGCATACTATTTAAAGGGATGATGAATGATTAAATACTAAATAATTTAGGCACCACACCTCGACCCGGGGGCTTACCCCCAATCTCCGCGGTGACTCTCCTTCTATAATGCGGCCGCGTCCAAGACAGAGACCTCACACTAATTTTTACCTCTCGGCGGCGGCTCGCACATGCGCGGCGGGTCATCGCTGCTCCTCGGGGAGCCAGGGGTGGAAGGGGCAAACACCACATCCACTTAAAATTTGTCATACTCGAATTAATTGTTCACAAATGAGTTTTTAGTAAAGAATAAGTCATATACAATGGAAAATACGTATACATTGCAAATACCGGATATCAGATTCAGTGGTCGGCCCTTATCTTATCAGCCGTTATCTGTCTCCATGTTAGATGTTCTGGTGGAACCTGCGCGGTATTGGTTTTTTTTTGTTCTCAGACTTCTGGGACACCAGTCATTTCAGTTTATGTTAACATTATGTCTACTACTCTACTGCTACCTACTCTAAAATCTAACCTGATCTAACTTAATAAACCAGTATAGTGGTCATTTTACTACATATGGAAACGTGCAAGTGCGATAAGGTAACGGTTAACAAAACAAGGAGAATAACGTTGTCATTCTGTGGGCACAATGTACAAGTTTTTGGTCTATTCAAAGCCCTATTAATCCACCAAAACGTATTTGGTAATAACTTTTCGATTTTAATAGTGGAGGCCCTCTTCTAAAAAATACCCAAATACAATGTAATAAAACGTATTATTATTAATACTTTACTTTACTTATGAATAAACTCAGCTTCTTTTATTAAAATTTACTTTTGCAACTTTTCTTATGAAATGTACTTAATGACCAAGGAAAATGTGTATTCTGTACATACCTGTACCAATTAGTGTTGAACTGCAAAAAGACTATCTTAATCCATTAATACACCTCACATTTTACACTTGAAAATAGGAAATTCAATTGAAAAAAGATGCACACTCACAATTAGTTGAACTTTAACCATGCCTGCTTTTTATTATGTTTTATTACAACCAAATACGCTCCCATAGTGTATGTCTACACCAGACTCAAGGTAGAATAAAACTGACTTTGGTGTACTTTGGACAATATGTAGTTAGCTAAATTTTGGGTTTCCCATGCAATTCATAAATAAACCCTGAACGGATGCGTTTTTATGTCAATAAAGTGATAAGGATGGGAAAGGAAGTCCCTCGACTTCAAGAAAACGCCGGTTGGAGTGGCCTATTTGATAATTCAGAGTGGTTAAACTGAGCTCCCTTTAGTCCCAGGGCAGAGGCGGTTAATCCAAGCGCCAGAGGGTCTACTGTATGGGGGAGGGGGGGGGGTATGTTAATACGTGAAAGAAGAGTGGTTAAATAGAAGAAGCTAAATATTTTACTCTCACCTTTTGAAAATTAACTCTTTCTGCCATTTAAAATTTCTATTGAAGTTTAGGTAGACTTAAGGTAAAAAAGTTGATATTCTAAAATGGTCATACTTCTTATGCTTATTCACAGCACTTTAATTACGACCTATTAACCAGCAAAAATCTCAACAAAACGCCAAAGAGGAACTGCCAGAAAATCTCCAATTCACTTGAAAACACATCTTGTCCACATCTGGAAGTGAGGAAATCGAAAAAAATTCCAACCGCAGAAGTAAAAAGGAGTTCTTCTCAACCACTGTCGAGTGACCATTCCAACAAAAGATCAGAAAGGGACTACCAGCTCCCCTCACATTCACGCAAAAAATCTCTGCCACTTAAATCAGCTATTAAACCTGGAAAAGTTGTAACTGGAGATGTTCGACGGTCCAGTCATGTTGATCAAACTCAAAAGAGCATTAAAAACTTTTCTTGTGCCCGTAATGTAAGTAAAATGCAAAGAAAACCTAAATGCATTAAAAAATCCAGTTCTGTTGTTGAATCTGTACATGGACATCAGTCGAACAACAATTCAACACACTTGGTTAGTCAGTTAGTTAATATTCCTAATTCACTCAACAGATCTGAAGATGTTGTGAACAGACCAGGGTTGAATTTGCCCATTGTCTCTAATTCACTTCAAGACAATTGTCCACATCTGGCAGTGAGGAAATCTGAAAAATTTTCAACTGCTGAAGTAAAGAAGAGTACTTTTCAAACGTTGAGGGATAGTACTAACAAAATTAATTGCTCAATTGCCTAACTATGCTTTGCTTAACTGCAATGATTCCTGATTGTTCTGTTCTCCATAATGTGGAGAACTTAATTAAGTTTGGATATCTACAGGTTTCATTTTTCATCCAAATAAATAGAATAATAGAGAGTTCAGCAGGGTCGTCAATAGCACCTTAACTCATGGCGCCTGTTTAAATTTTTAATTATAGTGCTCAGTCCAACCGAATAAACCATCGCAAACAGATTTATACAAAATTGGTGCTACTTCCCTCTAACTCCATCGCTTTACCTGACATTAACAGATTTTACTTTCTAAATAGCATTTGTCTCGATATCTCAATCATTTGCAGTTTTTTAAAGGTTCCAAAACCAGCACCGCTTGTTCCCAAACTGAAGATTTTTATTGGCTGGATAGCCCTGATACTATGTATGATTTACACAAACCACTGTAACTGTTGGTGAGTGTGAATTTGCTTTAAAGGGTTTCGCTTAGGTTTAAATAATTACTTGGCATTTAACAGGGCAATCACATCATTGAGTAGTGTTTACCTGTGAAAGAGACACACTTAAATATTAGTAAATTTTCATGAAGTAGGCCTAAATATTACACTTAAATATTTTTAAGTAATCTTATTTTTATCACGTCTTGTAAGTATAGTAGTTTAATTAAGTTAGTTTGAAGTCTAGATATAATAACTAGGCTTTTGCCAAACATAGTAGTTTGTTGTAGGCCTGATTCCTATAATGTGTTTTTCTGTATTTTAAGTATAATTTATACTTAAAGTAGGTTTAGTGATGTGGGCCGGGCAAATGCCCAGTGGGCGGGTCGTTTATAAATGGGCATTTGCCCGGGCATTTGCCCAAAGCGATTTTAAGCGCCCAAAAACTGGGCATTTATAAAAAGTTCAGTTTAAGGCGCAATACAATAAAACCTGTAATATTTTCAGTGTGGTATTTTAAATAAATATTTTTCCAAATTGTTATATAACATCTTATTTACTGATTAAGCAGGTTTCTACTCTGTAATTCATAAATATGTGCATAAGATAAATTTATAATGTCTAATTAATTAAATTTAAAGTTAAGTATTAAGGGTTTGTTAGTAAAAAAGTGCTTTTTAACCACAATGTAAATTTCCTAACATAAAAAGGCACCTATAAAATTATTTTTATTCATATACAGGGTGAAAAAAGTCTGGAGACGATTTAATATTTTTTTAAGTATTTAAGTAACAAAACTAAAACGTTGCATATTGATTTTGAGTGACTAAGACTACTTCCTAAAGTACTTAGTGTCCTTGGATCTTGAAGGGGGGACGGTCCACAAGGAGTAAGGAGAAAATCTTAAATGTAAGCATAGGTCAATATGTACATCAAATTAAAGGTCTTCGAGACTGGAGAACAATGCCGCAAACCCGATCTCAAAAGAATGACCGAGTAAAATATAGCAGGCGATCAAACTTTGTATTAAAATCATGTTGCTGAAAACAAAAAAATGCAATAACTCCCAATCCACTCTACCTTTTGAGGTCGGGTTTGTGGCAAATTGCTCAGAATGCAAGGTACTTTAAAATGATGTATCATATGACGTAGCCTATTGCAGTTTTCCTGACGACCTCCACTAGGGACGTCTCTAAAGGAAGTCTTTTGGGAAACTGCATTGGCCTACGTCATATGATACATCATTTTAAAGGGCTTTGCATTCTGAGCAATTTGCCACAAACCCAACCGGAACCAAATTACAACCTTACAACTGTTAAGACTGATTCATTGTGTGTAATAAACAAATGTAAATTAATTCTATTACATTAGCCAGATAATTTAAATAAAAATAAACCAATGAAGTTATTTTCAGTCTAAATTATTTCCTCTTGTTGACAAAAGAAAAGTGTTGACTCTCTAGTACTGACTTCCTACCAATATACGGTAATTAAAATTATACAAGTAGCCTAATTATTTTTTTAATATAGGCTATTATGTAAATATCATCTAATGTAGAGGTTTAAAAAGTTGACTAGAAGAGTAGTGTTCAATTTAATTTCCATTAATTAGGTTTATTAACCTTTAACTGGATAAACGCCCGGCACTTATGGATTTTGGGCGGTTATTTGGGCAAATGCCCTGGGCATTTGCCCTGAGATTTAAACGCCAGGGCGTTTTACATCACTAAGTAGGTTACATGTAAAACTTAGACTGTACTACTCACAAAGTAATATCTGGCTATTAGATTTTCCTTTAATATATTGTTTATATATTTTTATGTATATTGTAGATTTTTTTGTTTGGAGAGCTTTTTGTTACTAGTTTTTTCTAATTTTTTCAGTTGTTTAAAGTAATGTCTTTTATAAGTTCATAACGAAGTTTTATTATGGTTGTATTACTTGTTAATGCTTTGTAGTTTGATCTGACATGATTAGATCAATATTTATGTTTCCTGTGTTGGACATAACCCTTGAAGTATTTAATGGTAAAAACCATGAAAACCTTGAAATTATTTTGTTTTCTAATTTACAAGGTACTGTGGTTGAAAGCACAATAAAGATCATATCCACAGGTTTTTTCAAACATTGAGGGATAGTTCTAAAAAATAAATTGCTCAATTGCCTAACTATGCTTTGGCTAACTGCATTGACTGTTAACTGTTGTCCATTATGTGTGATGTATATTTTATTTTTAAGTAAAATTTAAAGAATTTTGGTATTTTTCTTTAATTAAGTTCAACTGTCAAAAAGTTTGATTTTTTTCAGTTTAATACCAATGGATTTGTGTGTTTTTTTTTTTTTTTTTTCTTACAAGTATATAGGCCTATATGTCAATACAGTATACATTTCTAGTTTTTTCTACTTATGAATAAATGAAACAATCAATATCTGTCGAACTTTTGTTTTTATTGTATTTCACTACACACTTGACTTGTCGTAGATCTTGCAAGGCCACAACATCTGATATGCCAACCAATAATACCACAAAATTCATACGAACATTAAACATAATAGCATAATAGGCATTATGCTTGGAAGAAAACAGGGAAAATGGCAGTTAAATTACTCTCCTTAAGGTCCATTATGAGCATAAGGTTATAAGGATGTTGTAGATTATAATGCATTAAGTTTTTAATACATCAAATTCATTTAATAAATGAAGTTGATGCATTATATTAAAACATCAGGTTAGGAGTGCTTATACAAATGCTTGTAAAATGTCACTAGTACAAAGTCAACAACACTAAAAACTTAAACTGTTTGGCAGTCAATTTCGGCGGTCTATGCCTATGCTTGTACACAAGTCATTCTTCAAAAATTAAAACTTAAGCATTTGTACAATTACAACTGATTTTTGCCATAGCGAACAGTGTGTCAACCATGAGTTACATCCTTCAGTTTACTCATTCTCTTAACAGGGTTATGTTTGTGACATACAGTAAAAGCCCTCTAGTATGGGCGTTGCCCACGGTAAAAGAGGCACGAGTCAACTTCTTCCATGTTATGTCACTAAAATATATCAGTTCATTTGCCGGTTTCCAGACTATTCAGTTTCGGATGTCTTCTAAAACATTGTGTTCATGTTCTGTTTTTGGACGTTATTTTTTTAGGTATTTAGCGGCCCGATCATTAATGTAACACGGAAGTTGGGTCACTAGGCAGGTTGCGTCGCTATTACGATCCCATTTTTACGTTGTGGAATTTGTTGACAGAAGACCATTTATATTGTCCATTAATCGCAGATTCATCGCTAACGACCACTTGTCTGTTGTCCGATCATAATTTCATCTGCATTACGTCTGAGCGAACAAATTAATAATGATTGTTACAAAGTTGATATACAGCCTTGATTGGGAAAGTATGATACCATACATTGTTAAATAGCCTACACCCTAAAAGTTCATAGTTGGAACACACATAATATAAGGCCACATAACACAAAATTAATATAAGTTTCTGTTCATCATAAGTTTTATAACTCCTTTAATAAAACACCGGTTAATCCGGCCATTTTGAAATCCAGCCGGTGGTCTGGTCCTGAGGAGGCCGGATTTGAGAGCTTTTACTGTATTGGTCTATGCAAGTGAGTGAATTTTTGAATGAAAGTTTATGCTTGGACAACAATTCAAATTAAAGACATGATTATCATTGTGGTTCTCGAGTCGGCCATTCCAAATCCATAAAATCTTCTCTAATGACTAACCAAATTGATTTTTAAAAGTTTAAGAGGGGCAACTTAAGACATTCTGCCATTTTCATTACCTTCGATCGAACATCTAAAATGTTTTATTATGAATATGACATTATTAAGTGCCACAAAAACATTATGAATTCAACGATTCGTCAAATATCTATATATATAATTCTGTAAGCCGAATTTCTTGAGCAAAATTGTGAGCAAACCGCAGGAATATGGTAGGGGTCTTAAATTAAAGGTCTCGGTCTCATGCACAAGGGAAAATTATCGGCGAGTTAGTTAAGTAAGTTAAGTAAAGTTATCAGGAAATGAGAAATAACGTAAAACGTCCTCGATAAGATTAGCATTGGGATTCGAAAAACGTCTGCTTTGTGTACATTAGAACATGTGTTATGGATTGATTTTAAAACGAGAGACAGATTGAGGGAAGAACGATTAATAACCAATTGAAAAAATATACCTACACATGTACTAAAATATACGTGTTAATACTATAATAAGACATTTTGTGGCTTTAAGCGACTAAAAATTTTAATATGAGCACTACCAACCTCATAAACTATTAAAAATTGACTGGTGAGTATTACTATCATTGTACTCATCTAAATTGTAAAAAAAAACTTTAAAATTTACTGATATACCAGTAAATTTTAAAGTTTTAGCATATATGCTAACTAAACATGTATGCAATTCATAAAAAAACTTGATAGTGATAGGGGTGTAATGGGTGATGAATAGAGGTTTGAGAAACGCCTACTTTATTAACTTTAAGAAGGGGTTTAGTTTGATTTTAAAATGAGAAGTGTCAAAGGATCATATTGAGAGAAGATAAAATATAGTGATTAAACCGTGTATCATTCAACAAAGTGTTGGTATTCTGTTAGCTGAATTTTCCTAAAAACTTTTTGGAACGCTGGTTTTGGAGGGCGGAGCGGAGCGCTGCACCGGCTGGCAAAAGGGAGGGGTCAGAGTATGGTGGGCGCTTTAATAAACCAAATGAAAATAGCGAAAATGGCAGTTAAATTATTCTCCTCAAATTATTTATTTTTAATGATACCAGAAAGCAGGTCAATGGTATTGTTTGTCTGATTTACAAACTCTATATGTCACTATCACTGTATGACTATCTTGAGACAGGGACCTCACATTGTGGGTATTTTAATCTGAATATGAATGAGAGATGAGTGTAGGATGATTGTGGCGCGATCTTGTAGTCTAGTTACTGACTAAGGCCGACGTTCTCCTGAGACAGGACTGCTAATTAATAGCCCAACAGCCAATGGTATCTAGGGACCTACAGTTTGACGTGGGATCCGAACCACAATTTGACCTCACATATACGAATTGGTCTAATTATGAGCATGATCTTTATGGATGAACTAGTATTCACTAGTGCGGACGTTAATCCTCACTAGAGAATATCGCATCCACAAGCCATCGTTTATAACTATCCACAATTAATTCGTGACCTCCAAGTAGCTGGATTACAGGACGTCGCCACCGTCCCAGTCTAAAATACATGTGCCCTCTAAAACTCTCATTTAAATTCAAGGAAGTGCCCTCTTAATAAGGTGGCAGCACCCTCCTAGTCTTTTAGATGACCTCTTTTTAATATGGATAGCTGTAAGGTGACCCCTTTAGATTTAAAAAGTCTCAAGGTACTCGCACCAGAGGGACACTACTTCCCTATCATGCGCCAACTTCTTTAAGAATGTAAATGTGCTCTTCTTGCACACCTTACTGTACTAAAAGGCCCCCTTATGTTAAAAAAGCCTATCTCAAGATAAAGGGACGCTATCACTATCACTATAGCACACTATTTTGAGACAGGGACCTCATATAGCGGGTATCTTAACCTGAATATGAATGAGCGATGAGTGTAGGATGATTGTGGCGTAATCTTGTAGTCTTGTTTCCACCATGACAAGACTGTCCCTAAAGGGACAGTCTACTTTCCACCATGTAAATAGGTTAATATGATATTCTTAATTTATTCGTTTTAATTAGGCCTATATTTACAATTATATCCTGCAGCAGATTGCCAATCTTACAGTATTAGTTTCCTTTTTATTTATAATTTATAATTTATTTATAAGCTTGAATATAATTTCTTATTATTATTTATAAAAAATTACTAGTTGACATAGTTATGTACAGATTTTCAGTTATCATAAACCTTATTCTCTTAATTTTCAGAAAACAAGCGTCTAAGTTATAATTTGCCTGAAATAATTCTTGAAATCGTAACTATTATTTATTAAGCATAAAATGCATGGTTTTTGTGTCAAGCTGATAATGATCATGGTATGGTTTCATTATTTGCATGGATAATAATATCAGTTTGTCATGCACTATTTTGTACATTTTATTATCTATCATATATTTTTTAAACTATTTTGTTTCAGTGAACAAGCGTATAAGTTATAATTGTCTGAAATAATTATTGAAATCGTAACTATTATTTATTAAGCATAAAATGCATGATTTTCTGTATCAAGCTGATAATGATCATGAGTATGGTTTTATTATTTGCATGGATAACTAATACCAGTTTGTCAGGCACTATGTTGTACATTTTATTATCTATCAAATATTTTTTTACTTTTTTATTTGGCAAGCTGTAAGATAAAAAAAATTGCACGTTTTAAACTTTCGTATTAAGCCCTAGATGCTTTTCTTTGGATTTTTCAACATAACATAATAGTAAAGCTCAATTAAAAGCTACTATACAGTTAAACATTATGTCATCTACAATTTAAACGCATTACTGGACAATTTGGAAAACCGTAAAATAATTAATTCAACTACATATGAAAGATATCATCACCTTGTTTATCCCTTATGTTCAATTATTAAATCTTATCTTTTTTATAGTAATTTTTTCTCCAAGAAAGTATGAAATCATATTTCTAGCTATTGGGCATAGGTAATGTACTATATATTTTGTTTATCTGCATGTATCGTAATTTTGGGTAGGCGGTGCAATGTGGATTCACTTCATGAATAACACTTCCACCGAGGAAATTGATTTTAAATGTTTAAGCGAAAGCGTATACGAAGATATTAGTCTATTTAATTTTTTTAAAGAGCTAAAAGTTGATATTGGGGTAAATAATGGAATAACTATTTTTAGTGCTAATGTGAGAAGCTACAATAAACATGCCGATGAGTTGATTGTGATTTTGAGCAATTTCAAAATTCAATTTGATGTTATTGTCCTCACTGAGACTTGGCTGAATGAGAGTTGTGCGAATGTTAGAATGGATGGGTATGATGTGATCATGAATAAGACTAGTAGAAATCAGAATGATGGTGTGATTGTGTTTGTAAGTAAAAAGTTTGCTGTGTGTTGTGAAGAAGTAAGTTTGTATGGCGCCACAAGTGTCGAAGTAAATATATCGTTTGGCAGTGATCGGCTCTCGGTCCTGGCCGTGTACAGGAGCCCAAGCTCAGACAATGACCTTGAACTGTTCATTGATGACCTTCAGTCGTACTATGACGCCCGGGGCGGGGACTGGTCTATGCGCTGTATTGTTGGCGACATAAATATTTGTATCTTGCCGGAAACGTTGGACCCTTTATCGCAACGATATTTAGATGTTTTGTACGGGGCTGGTTTTATAAGTTGTATTAATGTTGCGACAAGGGTAACTGGAAATACTAACAGCTGCATTGACCACTTTTTTATTGATGCCGCGCATGCAAAATTTTTAAGATCTGCTGTAATTAAGTCTGAAATGACTGATCATTATATTGTAGCTGCTGAAATCGAAAGAGAGTGCAAAACTAAACTAAAGGATAAGTGTTCAATCTCATACATTGATCAAAATGTCATTCCTTCACTGTTATCCGAATGCAACTGGTCACCTGTATTAAATACATACGACATTATCCAAAGTTCTAGCTCATTCGTAGATAAACTGCAAGAATGTATTGCTCGAGCGACCAAAGTTAAAAACCTTTCGTCTAATAATTTACAAATTAAACCGTGGATTTCATCGGGGCTGGTCAGGTCCATTAGAACCAGGGACAAACTTAGTAAAAATGTGAAAAAACAACCTTTCAATCTCAATTTGTTGGCTCGATACAAAAATTATAGAAATCTCCTCAACAAACTAATTAAGTCTGCCAAGGAAACATACTATAAAAATAAAATCAATCAGGCCCAAGGGAACTGCAAAATGCTTTGGAAAACTATAGCCGAAATCACGAACACGAGTAAAAATAAAGAAAGTTTCCCTATCGAACATTTCATTACGGGCAAAGATAACGTGGATGAGTCAGACATTATCAAGACAGCAGATAAGTTAAATGACTACTACGTAAATGTCGGTGCCAACTTGGCCAGCGCTATTCCGCCTGTCCCCCGGTGCGTCGTGGACGACGCGGCCTATCAGCCCGGCACCACCTTCCAGCTGCGTCCTGTCGGTGAAGATGAACTCGCTCGGATTGTTAAAGATTTGAAAGGGGGGTCTGCTCCAGGGCTGGATAACATTCCTGCAAGTGTAATAAAAAATAATTTCGAGGTAATAAAAGTCCCATTGACTCATGTAATTAATCTCAGCTTGCAACAAGGCATTTATCCCGATATCTTTAAAATCGGAAAAGTCATTCCTATATATAAAGGGGGGGATAAAGACAAATGTGTAAGTTATAGACCTATTACTCTGGCCAGCGTTCTGGCAAAATTGATTGACAAATGTGTTAAAATCCAATTAGAAAAATACGTCTTTGACAATGACATTTTATTTCATAATCAATTTGGCTTCAGGCGCGATAAAAATATTAATGATGACCTTTTTCAATTAACAAAAGAACTCCACAATGCCGTCAGTCGAAATAAGAAAAGCTTGCTTGTTTTCATTGATTTAGCTAAAGCATTTGACACAGTTGATCGCCAGATTCTTTTAAAAAAACTTTCTTACATCGGAATTAAAGGATCGGCCCTAAATTGGTTTAAAGATTATCTAAGCGATAGATACCAAGTAGTTTCAATACTAGATAAATGTAGTACAAAAATGAAAATTGATTATGGAATTATTCAGGGCTCGACTCTTGCACCTCTATTGTATCTAATTTACGTAAACAACATTGGTAGACTAAATTTAGAGAAGGGCAGCCTTTTTTTGTATGCAGACGACACGGCGATTCTCTTTGAGGGCGACAGCTGGGAGGAGGTGTACGCGGTGGCGGGTCGGGGGCTGGTCGCTGTCAAACATTTTTTCGATCAAAATCGGCTCACATTAAATCCCCATAAAACAAAATACTTAGCCATTTCATTGCGAGCCGATAACGATCCTGTTGACTACCAGCTGAGATTGCACACTTGTGGCGGCCAGAATGATTGCAATTCGTGTGAATGTGTAGAGCGAGTGTCTAATTTCAAGTATCTGGGAATCGTCTTTGACAACCGACTTAAGTGGACAGATCATATCCAATCGATTAGAGTAAGGCTTAGAAAATTCATCTTTGTTTTTCGCACTCTCGGCCGAATTCTTAACCGTCAAATACTAAAAACTGTTTATTTTGCTTACGTTCAGTCCATACTGCAGTACGGTATATTGGTTTGGGGTGGTGCTCAAAAAAGCTCAATTCTGCCATTGATAATAACCCAGAAAGCCATTATTAAATCTGCGCTGGGTCTAAACCCTAGATTTCCAACTGATGAACTATTTGATGATTTCAGAGTCTATAACATTCCACAGCTATATTTGAGATCTTTAGTAATGTACATTTTTAAAAACAAGCAGACCATTTTCAATCAATCCGTTCACTCTTATTCGACAAGATTTAAGGCCAATTCAGGTATACTTTTCCCTAGAATAAATAAATCAATCAGTACGACATGCCCTTTTTACTCTGCAAGTGTTCTTTATTCTAAATTGCCGGAAAATCTCAAATGTCCCAGTCCTTGTAGTATTTCCAAGTATAAAAAATTAGTTAATGAATTTATTTTAAGAATAGGCAGGGGAGGAGTTTCTGAATACGTAACGTCGATTTACCGGCAGTGAGGGTTCTACACAGAGAGAGTGTCAATTAACGGCAGAACTGAATGAGTGTCAGTATGCGTGTACGTTGTGTGGGGTGTGTGCGGTGTGTATGTGTGTGTGTGTGTGTGTGTGTGTGTGTGTGTGTGTGTGCGGGGTGTGTCTGTGTGCGTGTGCGGAAGTGAGATGTGTGCATCTGTGTGATTGTGTGTATGCGTGAGTCAAGTCTCGGGTGGTAATCTTTAATTGTCTAGTACATATAAATTTTCTGTTAATATCCAAGCTACTAAATTATAGACAGAATTAGTATTCCATTGCCTCACAATTTACATCAATAATTTATAGATTAATATTTTCCTGTAGAACATTTTAATTTTATATTTATTTCGATGTTTATTGTAGTCTTTTAAACTACCGTAAAATTTGGTATATTATTTCTCAAATTCAATTAACTATATCCACTATAGAATTAAGTTTTCAATGTATTATCTATACTGATAAGAAAGTTTTGTTAGTGGTACTGATAATTGGCTCACTTTCCGCCCACAGGCCTCGGCCTATGCGGGAAGTTTTATTTCGTTTTAATTTTCTACATTTTGTATGTTGTGCTTTTCAGAAATAAATTAATTTGAATTTGAATTTGAATTTGTTACTGACTAAGGCCGTCATTTTCTTTAGGCAGGACTGTTAATTAATAGCCCAACAGCCAGTGGTATCTAGGGACCTACCGTATAACGTGGGATCCGAACCACAATTTCGACCTCATTTAGAGAGAGAAATTAACTTTATTAAAAGTTACAAATCTGACTGGACTTCCAGTTGACCAAAGTTGATCCAGAATACAAACAATTTTGATTGTGATACAATAAGAAATTTTTCAATTACATACAGTAAAATAAAAGTTATGTATTTGGCTGGAATAAGTGATGATTTAAAATTTTGATAGAGTCTCTTATAACACTTATACAAATTGAATCGATAATTTTTGATGGTATTTCGTATTTTTTACAAAAATCAACAAGAAATTTTGGAATGGTTCCACGACTGCCAATTAGAATGCCAATCACAATCCAGTTTTTAATATTGTACTTTTCAGATAGGTATGGGATGCAAGGTTCATAAATTTTCTTCTTTTCGTTATTTACTTCTTCTACCTGCTCTTCGCTTGTTTCCATCCTTATGGTTGGGTCGATTATTAAAGCCTTGTTTTCTTTTCTAAATATTGCTATAATGTCGACACGTCTTTGAGATCCGTCAGAAGATGTTGCACTTATTTCTTCAAATATTTCCCAACCTGGTTTCTTAAAAGCACCTGCCAACATTGATCTTATTTTATGGTGTCTGTTGGTTATAAGCAATTCTCCCTTTGGGCAAGATCCCAGGACATGGCCAAGGGTTTCAATCTCATTACAGTCTTTATGACGGCAATGGTTGTCCTGAGATCTGCCTGGAGTAGCTCTCACTGCTGTTACATTGGCATTCATTTTAATTATGGTCGTCCATTCAGAAATACTTAAGCTACTTTTGTTCATAATCATTTTGTTTACTTTTGGACATTGTTCGAAAAGGGACACTCCTTTGCCTTTTTGAGGGAGTTTGCTCCAATCTTCGTATGATCTTTTCCTTAAAATTTCTCTTAATTTTCGAGCTGTTGGTGCTTTTGTTGGAAGAATGTTTTGATTGTCTGTAAGTTCTTCAATATTTATATTTAAACTTTTTAAGCAATGTATTCTTTCCTCATCAAAATTGTTGGAATGTTGTAGATGGTTATCTTCTATGGTGCGTAGTTTAGTACTTATATTGTAGTGTTGTAGATATGCCTCCCAACTAGCTCTGACAACTTCTAGACCTCGCAATGATTTAGAAGCATAAATCATACTTGTTGGACAGTCGGTTGGGAGACCAATTATCTGTTTTATTATGCTTCTAATGATAAGGTCAATATCTTCTAAAAATGAAGTTGGGAGTTGACTCAATGGTGCACATTGCAGAGGATATATAATTGATGGCCAAATGTATTGATTTATAATGGCCATTTTTTGATCAGGCTTTAAAAGAATGCTTGATACTAGCTTCTCCAGGTTGTTTCTTAGTTCTTTTATTATGTGATTTTTATCTAATTTTATTTCATCATTGTAATCAATTCCAAGGTATTTAATTGTTTCATTACTATTTATTGTTTTAATTTTATAGTTTTGAAGCTCTATGGATGAGGTTTCACATAGATTCCCTTTTTTTATATGTATTGCTTTGCATTTTTCTAGATTTAATGATAAACCAATTCTTTTTAGAGAGTCCTCTGCTATGCATACCAAAGACGATACTGAATTTAAACTATTTCCAATTAATACAATGTCATCAGCAAACGCTAGAGTTGTTAATTTGTCCAAGCCGGGCACAAGACTATAACCATAATTATCAGAAACATCTTTATCAACAAGCTCTTTTAAAACACTATTTATGGACAAGTTAAAAATTAGTGGCGATATAGGTGACCCTTGGGGTACTCCACGATTGACACATATTGGTTTTGATTTTGTAAAGTTAGATTCTATTTGGATCATATTATTTTCAATCAGTGACATTATCAAGTCTTGCAACTCATGTGGCATCTTACTTTGTGATAAGCTACAACGAATATGTTTATGGCCAATGTTATCAAAAGCTTTGCTCACATCTAGAAATGCCACACAGCAATCATTTTTATTTATTTTTGCGTGGTTTAGACAATTATTCAGAAGTCTAGAATTTATATATGTGCCAGGCATATTTACAAATCCTCTTTGATGCAAAATTAAATTAATGTATGGAGTTGCTTTAAAGACAATCGCCCGCTCAATGACTCTTCTAATTACTGAATAAATTGTTATTGGCCTCCAATTTTTGCATTCATCGGTATTTCCGCCTTTATGAATTAATATGGTTCTTCCACACTTGAAAGGTTTTGGAACATGGTTTGTTTTTAGCATCAGATTTCCTATAAGACTTAAAATCTTACTTGAATTAAATTTTAGCAACATTGTTACCAATATTCTATCGGGTCCAGGGGCTGTATCTTTTGAAATTCCATTTAATGCTCTTTGTATATCTTCTTCTGTAAAAGATATTTCTTCAACATCGGTTTGCATTACATCAGTAGGTCTACCAGAACACGATGAAGGCTGATTTAATTCCGCACTCAGCGGGGTTTCGTCATTAACAATAGAAAAAGTATTTTTGTAGTATTCTTCAAGTTGAGACATTGGGATTTTGCATGAGACATTGTTATTTAGGTTCATGACATGTCTTACAACCTTTTTTCTTTGATTGTAGTAAAGATATTGAGCGAGGTCATAGTTGTATTTGCTCTTAGCTTTTTCTCTCTTTCGTTTTGAAAACCTACGTGGATTTGAGTTTTTCTGGTAAGAACAATTTGCTTTAGCCATTACCTTATTTTTCCTTAAATTAAAATATTTTACAGCTGGATGTTTTGGTCCTGGCAATAATTCTGATTTTTGATGTAGAAAACTACATAGTTCTAGTATATAGTTGTCAAACTCTTCATTACCTAAGCTGTTAAAACCATGTTTTAAGAAAAGGTCTAATATTTTTTCTTCCCATGGTTTCAATAAGGCATGAAGTTGAGGGTTTGTTGCATTCATAGTCTCTGCCGAATAATCTTCATCGATATCTTTTTGTGGTTCAGTAGCAACACTTTTTTTCTTGCCATACTTGTGAACAATTTTAAGTCTTGAATATTCAGGATGACTTTTTGAAATGTGTATCGGTATCCCTTTTCTTGTAAAATATTTATTACAATGTTCACATGGTATCTTCTCATTTTGCAGAGAGGTTTCTTCTAATGAATCAATTGAACTTATTTCATTTGTTTGAAGTTGCAAATCAGACCAAAACGAATTTTCTGGTTGTTCTTGGTCCATTTTATTGATATTGAAACTAGTTTCTTGTTTCAGCGAGCTTTCAATATCATCCTCACTGTCAGATTGAACTGTGTAGCGTGGTCTAAAATATTTTGGGTCAAGATAAGGTGGTATCACTATTGCTCCTGATAATACTTTGGATGGTCCTGGCTGAGAAGTATTTCCTATGTTGAACTCGATCGAATCATGCTTATGACTCCCTTTTATATGTGCTTCAAGTCTTTTATAATTTCTTTTACATATTTGGCATTCTGGACCAGGATTTTCTTCAATGTCTCCTGACAGTAGTATAAATGAAAGTAATATTATATATGATACAGTTAGATTTAAGTTTCTTTCATTCCATTTACTCTGCCACAGCTTTTTATGTTTTTTATACTTCATACTTGTCAGAACCAAGTTTTGCTGAAAACTTAGATTTGAGATTTCTCTATATAAAATATTTAACATGTCTTTGTTTGTAGGAACATTGCTGTTAAAGACATGTCTACTGAAATATATATCTTCGTTTTTGTTTGAACATAGTGCTACCCATATTTTAATAAAAATCAATAATTTTAATAAAACACAAACGTTGTTTGAATTTGACATTCTTAACCTAACTAATAGCCACACATCTTTGAACTTTAAAAGAGTCTGAATTAAGCTTAATCATTGATAGGTTATGTGTACGCTTTATGCAGTTTTCTACTATTACTAGTTCAAGTTACTGATAGTTTTCAAATACTTGGTAAAATTTTGAAATTAGTGTCTTTAAATTTGATTAAATATCAATAGTATCACTTACTTTCTAATTTTTTAATATCTAAAATAGTAATTTTTGAGGAGCACAATTTCTCACTGTTTATACACAAATACAATTTATACACAAATTGGTCTAATTATGAGGATGGTCTTCATTTAATGAACTAGTATTCACTAGTGGGGACGTTAATCCTTACTATTGAATATCGCATCCACAAGCTTATAACTATCCACAATTCGTGACCTCTAAGTAGCTGGATTTCAGGACGACGCCACCGTCCCAGTCAATATTTAATATTTTATTTAATTTTTAATATTCTTTGAAATTAAAATGCCTACAAGTCTGAGCAGAACCTTTACAAAAACCTTTGTTTGCCATGTGATACCCTATTTCCTTCTAAGAAATCCCTTGGCTTAATTTTCACTTTTTTCATAAAATCATGGGATAAAATTTGCATTTTTAAAGTGTGCACAATTGTGTTGTCTTGACATCATTCTGGGGGTGGAGCTCCAAAGGAATTTCCCTTAACCATTTTTAATGAGCACCAAAGGTTGGCACAGTACAGGTGTGTGATACGGCTCGGATGGCAGTTTTATAGAGAGGTAGGCAGAAGTTTTGAAGTCCTGTCGGGCAGGGGCCGTAAGGAGTCCAGCAAAACCTCTCAGTGTGCACCTATGAAAAAAGGAAAATTTTAACCCCATAGGCCCAGTAGGTTTTGAGATATGATTTTTTCCTTTGATTCAATAGCCCGTAAGGATAGCACTATTTAAAAATTTTAAACTCTGAGGGAGTAAAGCCCCGATGAAATTTTGCAGAATTGTTTCTAGATGAGTAATTTGACCAATGAAAAGTGTCTATGCCAAATTTCAACCCAGAAGCCCTACAGTAATTTTGAAGTCCTGGGTGGCGTAGCCCTGAAGAAGTTTTGCATAACCGTTTCTTAGTGAGCAGCTATGAGCAAAGAGAATCTTCCATGCCAAATGTCAACCCTTTAGATAATATACTTTTTCAGACTTGTGATTTCCTATATCCTCACTAAGAATTGGCCATAAGAATAACATTAGATGGAAATTTTAAGGTCCCTGCATAGCGGAGCCCTGAGTAAATATGGGCAATGAGGCCCATGCCTAGCTGTATTGCTTAGACAAGAAGTGAAACAAAACCTGAAGGAAAAAAAGGGGGAAAACTGAGGAAGAACAAGATAAAGCATATTATTGAATCATTGTCTGGCAACTCTACGACTGAATAAAGTTATGACATTCTCAGCATCCTTTCTTCCAATATCTGACATCCATATATTTAGGTACTGTTTTTGTCTACTTTGACTTTGAAAATCGCTTGTGGGGGATTTTTTGCCGAAACATCTATGAGGTCATCGAGGCTTTTTGTACAAGTTTTAAGCGACTACAATGAGATAGGCAAGTTTTAGCCGACCAAACAAACGGTAATTGAAGATGACAGTCCTCAACCTTTTAGAGGAAGAGGCCACCAGGTATCTTAAACTTGGCCATCTCTGAGTGGGATTTCTAAGCTGCGCGGTGCATTATAGGACCATAGTACTTAGTGCATGGGAAAGGGTTGGTCAGTGTTTTGCTACAAATGTGGACAGTCAGGACATGACTATAGTACCAAACCGGGTCACTGCATCCTCTGCAGTGTCGCAGGGCGTGAATACTAAAAAGAAGACTGGGAAATAGCCTTGGATCCATGAGGGCTTAAAATTGGTGATCTAAAACAAGGGGCACCCCTAGAGGTAATGTGATTAACAGTTCCAGTGGCACAAACCCTGGAAAGTTGTGGGTTTATTGGGTATTGCTTCGGCGAATCCCACACACCGTAGGTAAAAAGCATTCCCACCCCCTTCTCACAAAAAAGTTATTTGTAAAGGGACCGTGAGTACTAGTGCTGAAATTTTAGTGTTTGTATATCACAGACTTTATTTGAAACACCGACACACTATTTGGTGCGTATTTTAAGGTGAGTTGAAGGGGTGAGTGTGATGATTGTAATGGATCAGATGAGGTGTAGCTTTGTTACTGACAAATATCAGCTGTTTATTTGTCAGGATCATTAATTAATAGCCCAATGACCAAAGGCAGCTGGGTCCAGTATCGCACCAACTTTTCTCAGGATCGAACCGGCATCCTGAGAAATCAACATTGAAAGAGTTTTGATGTTATTTGAAACGCCAAAAATATAAAAAATTTCTGCATAGGTCGTATTTCCTAGGCCCTCCCTAGCCAGAGCAGCTTTAAGAATTGACTTTTATTGTATTACTTGTTCTGAATTTGATCTAAATACCCTAACCAAGCAATGATTCCAACTAAAAATAATGACTGGCAATGTGCAAATTAGGCTTGTTTCAATTAAATAAATTAAAAACCTCTCAGAGTTTTCAGATATTAATTAACTTTCAATTAATTAATTAGCTTTCAAACTTTAACTTCTAAGTGCAGTCTTTGTTTCAAGGGCGTCTTTTTTCACTTTTCTATAATGATGTCCTTACTTTTTTATTCAGTTTTGTATACCTTTTTAAGAGTCTGCAGTACCTCCGCCATCTTGATTTTTAGTCCCATAAGAACAATGTTAATTATAGGTGTCTTTGAAACATGTTATCTCGATAATCTTGCATCGGATTCGCATGAAACTTAAATATGTTCACAATAATGGTATGGCGGTTCATGTGATGTGGATAAATTTTTTAATAAGCCTCCTAAAAATGGTTTAAAAATGGTGATAATATACATTGTTTTTTTATTCATTATTTGAGTGGATAATTTTTAAAATTAATTTTCAATCACTTCAAATGAAAGACAATATGGTAAAATTTGATATGACATCAAGTTTGTAATTTTCAGACGAAAAACAAACTCACAGTAATGTTTCAAATTTAACATTGTTTATATGGGACAAAACGCCGAAATGGCGTAGGTACTACAGACTCTTAAGCCATGCTTGTGACATATTGAGCATTGTAAATGTGTTGTTACTACAGAACTAGTTATCGATTAAAAGCTTTGGTTACCGCTTGAATTCCAGTTAACGACTGGAAAGTTGTTGTGACTCTAGAATCGGTAGCTGAATCTCCAAACAATGTGTCAGCATGTTTCAGGTAGAAAAATAAATTTTAAACAGTTCTGAACTCAAGTTCCATTCATTATTTTTTATTCCTAATCATTTAATTTCAAGTAACCTGTACAATCATACAAAATTTCATTTTTAAGCTTGTGTAATAAATAATTAAAAATTTGTGCACTTAAATTTATACAGTTACTAACATCCTATTGATTATAAAATAAATTATTAATAACATTGATTCATGTATTGTACAAAAAATTGTGTTTGTTTAATATTCGGCTTTATTTATTTTTGGATAAAATAGTTGTATTTTGGACTATTCACTTGAAGTGTTTGGAATTGTTCATAATCAAGGATTGTGCAAATGCATGAAAAATTATCTTTAAATATAATACTGCTTTAATGACAAGAGAATAGCAATCATAAAGATTTGCATGGCAAATCCAATAGAAGAATGACATTAAAGGCTTTAAGCCTAAAACCTTGCATGCTAAGGTATATAGGTGATGTCAATTTATACATAAGTTTAAAGACTCATTTGTCGCCAACATAACGATCGCCACAAACGAGTGACAGCTCGGATCACAGAGGCTGCGTCTGTTCCTGGTCCTGGGGCGAGACGTAGGACTTGCGCTTGATCCAGCACAGGACGTTGATCCAGATGAAGGAACATGTTCCGACGTAGACGACCCGCGCGATGGGTGGAACTAGCATGAAGTTGATCAGCTGTGCGGGCAGCCAGAACATGCAGCTGGTCTGGAACGTCGGCACGAACTTGAGTCGGCACTCCTCGAAAATGTCCTCCTTACCCTCCATCAGGCTCATACCTGCAGTCGGAAAATGAAAGTTATTCATAAAGTTGTGTAATGGTTATATTTTGTATTTCAATCGTTATACTTTGTTGAATGAGAATCAGTTAACATTATAAATTGAAAATAAAAAATTTGTGTATACTCTACTACCCTAAAAATACCCCATGAATAATAATGTCGTATCAATTTTTGAATGACTTGTAAAACAATGCACTTAGTTTTGAGATAGAAGATTTTTATTTTGGCAAGGCTCTCTTATTTTGCAATTTTGGGAAGCTTTGGTTCACGTTATTTTGTGTAGTGGATGTGTTTTTCATCAACTCTATTCACAGTAAGAGTTTTGCTCTTAATTTTTGTATGGTGCTTTATTATTAAAAGATTATGGTATTTTAAAATAAAAGTAGGCCTAAACACTTTTTTTTAATATGAAGTTTTTAAAAGTTAAATTTGTGATTTAATTTCCTGCTGATTTGAGAGTGTTTATATCAAAATGGTTTGGTTAATCGATAAGGATGATTTTTTAAACTAGTTAATATTAATAGGCTTTACAACAGTTGTTTGTTCTTTATCCTAGGTTTTGTCATGAAAATAAAATAATTAATAAATGCACATACCACAAACTCGGACATAAACACAGACACGACAAACATAATTTATAAAAAAAAATGGTTTTTCAAGCAACATGATTTGGCGAAAGTTGAAAGTAATCTAACGAGCTAGTCTACACTCAACTTCCATCAGGTTGCGTCATTCGGTGCATTTCATTTCATGTATTTTATGTAAATTGTGTTTGTGTCAAATTTTTTAATGCATGAGCTTATTTTATGTTTCATACTCAACAAAGATTTTTATATTTAGAGGTAGCAAACACACCTTCTTTGGCCTGATGTGCTAATGAATTGAAACTAGCTGCATCAGCAACAATAATTGTTTCACACCGAGCAGGCATTTAAGCTGCTTTTTGTATTTTAACTTAATTCGGGTAAAAATATTAAAAAATAAAGATTTAACCATCCCACACACTGATAAAGATTAGAAAAACTGTGCTGGTGTGGTTATTAAAGTACTGTAAAAAATGAATTCTCGCACTATCTAATTAACATTATTTTATTTTATACTTAAGTTAGAATTTCTGTTTTTTTATACTTACTGACATAAAATATAACTAAAAAAGCAGGTGTTGGAATTAGTGCGTGCAGAAAAAGTTTCTTCGTTACAATCGACAGAGAGGTGCCGGGAAGGTAGTTTTCTAGCCACTGGAACCTATATAAGCAGCCAGATAAAGATTGGAATTTTTACCTACCTGTTTGGTCATGGGAATTAATAGACTATGTTTTTATCATCTGTTTGAGCCTGTACTTTTTTTATTTATGATAAGACATTATCTATTTTTTAATCTATGGAGAGTTAGAGTTTATGTAAAATTATTTTTGAAACTTTTAAGCAGTGAATAGACAATTTTTCCTTGCTTTCTTATTGTGTTTAAGACAATTATGTTTGACCATTACTATAAAACCATTTCTCATATAAACTTTATGAAAAACCAACTCATCAGGTCGTTTCTTAAAACTGAAAGATGCATTAGATTGAATTGTTAGGGTCACAATAGACATTTTTGTCACTAATTAAGGTGCTCTTCAGTGAATAACAGAATTACCAATTCAGTGCATCCAAAGTTATTATAAACTCACTAGCAAACAGGGTTCATCATAATAATAGTCAAGGCATATAAACCATAAATAAAAAATTGGTAATAAATTAACATGAATGGGGTGAAAATATATTGACTAGAGATCGCTCACTCGTAGAAATTCAACTAAAGTTGATTTGGACCCAATTCACAAAGTTATTTAAAGAAGTATATTGTAACTGTAACATCTGTTCCTCCTGATTTGCTAGCATTTTTTATTACAACATCTGTCTACCCTTTCTTCATAAGAATAACATTGAAAATTTGAAAGCCTGTCTAGCCCTGGAGGCTGATGTGAATTATAATGAGATTCTGCTCATCTACAGCTCACTAACTTTCTAACAGTAAGCACGGATGTATCCCACAATGCACACACGCTGAGAAAAAAGGAAAAGAAACATGCTTGCCTATTATTATATACTAGAGATCGCCCACTGATCAAAATTCGACTAGGAGCCATCTGTTCTTCCTGACTTGCTGGTATTTGTCATTACAACAGCTGTCTAATCATTCAATCAATTACATTTCCTATAAGATTGACATTATAACACTATAAAAGCCTGTAGGGCCTAGCCCAGAGGGCCGATGTAATTATAATGGGATTCTGCTCATCTCCAGGACACAACCTTTCTAACGGTAATATGCTTGCCTATTATTATTATATAGATATATAATCTATATATTAATAGGCAAGCATTGTTTTGTTTACTCCTTTTTTCAAAGCTCGTGTGCATTGTAGGAGAAATCCGCGCATAGAATTAGAAACCTATCCTGTAGATTAGCAGATTACCATATTCTAATTCACATCGGACTCTAGAGCCATGCCCCACAGGCTTTCAAAGTTACAATGTTAATCTTATGGAGGAAGATTGATTGAATTGATTGAATCATATAAACAGCTGTTGTAAAAACAACTGCTAGAAAAAAAGGAAGAACAGAGGTTTCAGTTTAAAAATGTTTTTAAACTTCTTGGGTCCAGATCAACAAAAATTTTGGTTGAATTTCGATCAGGAGGCAATCTCTAGTATATATTAATATATAACAGTATTGAAACACCATTTATGATCGATGTGTAGATAGATACTGATACTGGTAATATTCTAGGACATATCAATGTGCCCTAGCCATTTCGAATTATCAGGAGTCTACTGTATTAGGAAAGAATATTAAGAATAAAAGAAATAATGCCATGCTTTACAATGCGCAGTCATGAATGGAACGCATGGATTGTACTCACTCAAATAGAATGTGACTAGCAGTGGAGGAGTCATGAGGAATTGGTCAAGCACTAGTTTCTTAAGCACAATCTTAGTGGCTGTGCCGACATACGCTCGGTCCAACCATCTATACCTGCGAGCGATGTTAGTGAGAAGCTGACACAGATGACACAAATGTTGGGTACCTTAGAGAAGAAGAAAATCAGAGTGAATATTCTGCATGCTTGTATCTATCTGCCAGAGGCATATTGTCGGGAGGATTGTACAATATACCTGAAATGCTTTTTAAAGGAAAAATGACCAAATGCAGCCATCAAATTGTTTCTGTTTGGCATTGAATAGTGATAATAAAAGATTTTTTTTGAGGATGTAAAACCTCTATGTTTTGCTAAAAACTCCACTCTGATTTTTTTCTTTTCTATGTTTACACTGAATTCCATGTAACAAGCTGTTACTCTGTAAGTTTAAGTGATTCTTCTGTATAAAAAAAAGGCATTTGAAAACAGTGATTGGTTCAGAATTGGAAGAAAAAACTAGTTTTTTATCAAAGGTAGACAGTTTGGAAACTAAGAAAAATTTGTAGCTTGTTTAACAAATTTAAATGGTCTCAGCTGCTACAGTTTTTGGTCTTTCAATTTAATAAACTTGATGATGAATTGTAGTTGGATTTTGTCCAAAATAAACCCATCTTAGTCATGTCTCCCTCAAACTGGTGGCTTAAAATCTCACACTCTAAAACAAGCAATGTCTGCATGGGCAAAACGTTTTCCGTCCAAGGATTTATTGTTGACTTTGGGTATTCCAGCCATGAGGATTCGATTGGAATTGGTCCAATGGCTGGGTAAAATCCGGTTTTTGTACTAGAGCCCTTCGAAGTTCCCATGTTATCCTTATGGAGATTTTTTGTAGCTACTAAATTGAACAAAATTAAGCTGATAACTGTATACATAAATCAAATGTTACATCTTTAATCTGTAATTCAACAAATTTATACCAGAGTGTAGCACCGTATAACCTGGCGAGTGTGGAAAGCAAACAAGCTTGTCTTAAAAAGGAAGAGGGTGAGTGCAGGGCCCATTTTAGCTTAGTGCCGCCCCTAGGCCGCATTATACTTGCCGCCCCCCCCCCCCTCCCCTTCCCAAGACCATCACCCACCACCCCTCTGACACCCCGCACCAACGGCACTGGAGATAAGAAATAATATTCTATCTATCTATTGATAAAAATAAAAAAGGTGCTGGTAATTGAAAGTTAAATCTTTAAACTTTCATGGTCGATTTTTCCCGAAAGAGCTGCTTTGATTCTCCGCTCTACTTGAGCACGAACACGACGTTACCGAATGCCGCCTCGCGGCCGTAGCGCTAGGCGAGTTTGATAGCTGCAGAGGTTTACGGATATCGTGTTTTAAAATTAACTAATTAAGATAATTATTGGCTCTTAACTTTTTCTAAAAGTAGAAAGAAGGATCTCATCTTCTGTGGTTCTAGAATTTGTAAATAAAATTTTAATTTCAGCTATAACTTGTCTATATAAAATAATCTGTTTTTCTAGATTTTTAAAAATTTATTTAACTTTACAACCTGTTCTAAATCAAGTTGAACAATAAGTAAATATCATATACGAGAAAGAGTAATTAACAGTGAAACCTGGACTAGCCGCTAACCGAAAAGTTAACAACAATTTATATTAAATTTGCAAATCTAAAATGCAAGTCCAATATTAAAGATCTTTTTAGCCTGTAGACGAAAACTGAAGTTTTCTATTAGTTTTGATGAAATAATTTCCAAAAAGTAACACAGGAAATTTTGAACCATTATTCGTCTATAATATGACACCTTAGTTATAGTTCTAGGCTGCATTTAGCAAAAGTTAACATGATTCTAATAAACCCTTTCATTTGCATCGAGAAAAACAGATGATTTTAGACAGTTATAGCTGAAATTAGAAATTTTATTAAAAATTTTGAAAACCATAGAAGACGAGATACGTCTTTTTACTTTCAGGGAAAGTTAAGAGCCAATCTATCTTAATGTGTTAATTTTAGAACACGATTCCCGTAAACCTCTGCATAGCCATTAACGCTACGGCCGCGAGGAGGCATTCGGGCTCAGATAGACCGGCGAGCCTTAACAAATATTTAATTTTGATTTAACACAACAAAAAAGTAGACAGATTAATTATTAAACAACTGAATACTGATTATGTAGGCCTAAGCAGACAGTTCATTTATTAAACAACTAAATACCCATGCACACACTGAATATGTAACTTACACTAATATATTGAAGAATTATAGTTAGTTTTATATGAATTTTAAATAACTAATTAAAATGTGACTGGTCAATTCATTTTTTATTATACGCAATAAATTCATGCAACTTCAATTTATACTTTCCGACTGTAGAAAAGTAGTTTTAAATAGTGTTCGGAATTAAAAAGAAACCAAGCTCGTTCCTGAAATTATGCCAAACTGCATTTGGGAAACCCAAAATATTAATGCTGCCATCCGATTTTCAAAGGGTGTTTGTAAAACCAACAACACTGGCTTATAAATAGTATTATTCACTTTTAAAACATATGGCATACCTAGCAGTTTAAACAAAATATATCTACATAAGCTTATTTTACAAACACGTTTTATTAACGTGTAAGGTTAATCTATATTTCACTTTAAACGCCGATTTTTCAATATTTAAACAGCCGTTAAAATATAGTATGCATTACTTTCAAATGTTATGTTTAAACATTTTTTCCAATAGTTCCTTAAACAAAGAATCATTTAAATAAAAGTAGGATTTTTACTGACACAAGACTTATAGGCTGCAAAGTTGCAAGTAACATTGCTGTGAACAGAGTTTGTCGGCGGTTAACGTTTAGTCGTTTTACCTTATAATGAAATGCATAAAAATGTCTTAATCATAGCTTTTATTTCCTCAAGAATCATAAATCATCAAATTGTCTCAATGAGAAACAACAACAAACGACAACTGACACTACCAACCCAAACTAAATACTCCAGAGGCAAATCGCAAGTGAAAAATGAAGCGACTCTAAAAGTAAAAAATATCAATCCTGTTACAACATGAAGAAACCCCCCCTCTGCCGAGCACCGTGCACCTTTCGGTTCCGGTGGCGGGCGATATAGAGGTGGCTTGCTTGCCGCTTCCCTTCATGGTTGGCTGATATAAGTAAACAAATAGCCTACGGATCTAATTAATTCATTCCCCATAACTACAAGTTCTGTTACAAGGATTATTTACAATGTATATAAAAATTGCAAATTATTTTGCAAACGCCGTTATGTTATTTTTAATTTTTTTATTTGATGAAGAAAAAAAATTAATTTCGAAATTTGCCGCCCTAGGCCGCGGCCTACTCGGTCTATTTAGAAAATGGGCCCTGGGTGAGTGAGAGAAGTGAACAGACTTTGTCTGAGAAAGTAGAGTGACACGTATGAATTTTACTGAGCATAAGCCCCCTGGTACCACACCTTAAAATATAGCCATTTCATGTATGAATTATGAGTAAGTCTGTGCCAACTGTTGTTAAAGAGTTGCCTGGGGCTGGTAATTTTTCGTATTAAAATGTGTTCAACAAATGAATCCCATAGCCCCCTAATTGTTTTGTGTGCTGGTATTGATTTTTCACAGTAAAGCAATATTTTATATATTTAATTCTTAGGAAGGAGCGTAACTGTGTTTTTGCAAAAGATAGAAAAGCATGATTTGGTTGAGTGAGGAACCTCCATTTTTTAAGTGGTTTAATCCATCATAAAGGATAATATGGCGGGTCTCCTGTCACTGTTTATAAGATTGATCAAATCCAGAGAAATATATTCTTATCAATAAATTCTTTACAATTCCAAAACTCCTACGTGAATGTACAAAAACTTTTTTAACTGTATTGTTTGTGAAAGTGACACACAGGGTAGGTTACCTAAGTTGTGTGATTAGTCAACTCAGAAGAGATTTGATCAACTGCACGCCACCCACATCTTCATTCTACATCATGGACAAAGTTGTTTAGCGACAAAGTAAAACAGGAGAATCCGGTCCTTATCAAATCATTTCTCATTGATCTCAGTGTTTATTATGACTAAGTGTTATTATGTTAAATAATATAATGACAGCATGCACTAATCTGATCCTTGGCGTGATTTTTTATTGCAGAACACATTTTGGCAAGTAATAAAAATAGCCAGCTTTTAAACAAACCTCAATTTACCATTAGGCACAGACTGACATATTGACACAAGAATTATGGTATTACCCACTCTATGGCACCGTATAAGCAGAGTGGAGATATTGTTCCCTTTATTTGTATGATATTTGTCCACATACAATCAGACTTGTTTCATGGAATTTGAATCACACAACAAACACAAGATGACATCTGACACAAACAGTTAAATTAATGTTAAAGATTACTGTTGTACTTAAATTAGTGATGCCTCAGACAAACCCTAAAAAGAAAACACCAGTATATTTGCGAAAGCAACCTCATGTATTTTTTTAGGGGTGGGATGAAACCAGTCATCAAATTTATGAAGAAATTACATATGTACAATTAGTCCATAAAAAGTGTAAACATTAAATGTACCGGTACATACAGGGTGGGCAAAAATTATTTACCCACTGCTTAGATGATAATAAAGAAATTATTTTTATTGAAATAATTATATTATTATTTTTAATTCTTCACATTTCAAAATGCTTACAATTCCTAGTCCCATCTCCACCAATATTACTCTCCAACACCACTAACGAAAAACTTGCAGCAATGGTTGGGGACTTTTCTCACACCTTGTACATTAAACAACAATATGTTTTCATTCTGTGTATTGTTTATGGTCCTAATAGTTTTTTGTCTGAGAACGCTGTGGTAGCAAACAAAAAGGATTTATATTTCACAGAATAAGGAAGATATTAATTACTTCACACAACAACATTACAACCAGACCACAAAACAGCACTGTTAAAGAAATGAATGTTAAGAATTTCTACGCAACAAATTATTCATAACCGTGGCAACAACATTTGCGATTAGTAAATGTTCTCAGGATTGAGAATTAATTGATTGAATGAATATTTACTGTATAAAGATGTGAGACCTTAAACTAATTGAAGGAGCCCCGGCATTGTATTCAAATTTAAGAACTAAACACTAAAACGAGACTGCTTCAAACTGACCCTGAATTTAATAGATATGAATTCAAATAGTTTACACCTTAATCTGAGACAGAGCTTGAAGGTAAGAATTAACCTTGTAAATCTGTGTAAACATTCAATAGTAACAAACTTAAAAAAAAAATTAATGAAGTCACTAAAGTTCTGAATTAGACACAAATATTGAATTTTCTTTTCATCAATTTGTTAAAACGTTTTTACTATACCACTGTACATAACAAACTGTTTAAATTATTTATATGGTAGTAATTAAGTGAAGACGTTGTACCAATTACTATTGACAGATTTTGCTTGAGGGAGAGTTGATAGGGTGATCTAAAATATTATAGATATTTTATTTCCCTTTACTCGCCTTAGGTAACCATTCTATTACTGCCATTCAAATTTTGAACAAATACATAACAAATACATCATACATATTGGATGTATGATGTATGCAATAGATGTTACAAAACTTCAATTCAGAGAACAAAGTTATGAACACTTAATTAATTCATGATTTAATTGTAAAAACAAAATAGCTCACCAGAAGTAGAGGAGGTTGGGGTTGATGACAGTGCCCACCACTGCATACCTTGCTAGTGCTCCCGTGTCATACGGCTCCGGAGGGTCCTTTTTATCCTTCAAATCACAAAAAATGCATTTATCATAGACATTCATCTGCTTAAAGTAATAATCTCTTTCTTACCTGCAAGTAATTCTGTATTAGGATGGTTAAGGGGGATATCTCTCTTTAGTTTCAATGAGAGGATAACAAATTAAAGCTTTAGAGTCACTTTTATGAGATCAAGTTTTTTTAAACAAACTCACTGCCGCCAATGAATTAATTCAAATCAAATCATGTTTGAAAGCTTTAGAGAAAGCTACAAGCATGGCCTACTTTCTAGTTTATGAATAGTTTAAAGTATCTATTTGGCTATGTATGGTCTTAAGAAAGTTAAAGAAAGCTATTAGAGGGTTTTAGAGTGAGCTGTGATGCTTGCTGTAGTTCTTATCATGAGGACCCAAAATTATGTGCGTCTTGGTCTTTTGTTTGATTATCATAATAACAATTTGTTGAAAATTTGCTCAAATTTAGTTGTTTTCTACAATATTTTATGTAATCTCTTTCTTTGAAAATATTGTGAGAAGTGGAATTCTTTTCTGTAACCAATGAATGTAGTAATAAATGTCTACATTCAAATTTAACTTACAATAACTTACAAAATATCTCTTATTGAGGGTCTGTTGTGAAAACTCTGCCCCAACCACCATGGAACCGTAGACTAGGGCATTTGGAACTATTGGATATTTCTTGAATATATGTCTTAGTTGAGCAGCCATGAGTCTTAACTGTAACACACACAACACAGATATTATAGTGTACTTATACTGTAAAAAAGTAGACTTGCTGTGGTCAAGTTTAAATTTTTAATAAACATGTAAATGATTTTTATTGTTTAAATATAGTTAATGTCTGTTCACAACCCTCCCAACCATCCCTTTTACCTCCTCTTTTGTGTTTTTGAGATTGGAATAATTATATTAAGTTTGTTTTAACTTATTATTAACTTGGTAAACAATGAATTTTAGTCTGCAACGTCTTGGTTTGATACCCTTTATGTTCAAACTTTGGTAACAAATAAAAATCTTACAGTTGTTCATAAGTAACAAACATTGAAAATATATAGCCTCTGTTTTCAATGTTGAAACATGTCTACACTGCAAAGCATGTGTTGAAAAATATGTAAAAACGTCAAATGAACAAAGAGCATAAATGACAACCAAATTTAAATAATTGTTTTCTGTTGAAAAAAATGTTTTAATTGACTCTGTGGTGTGTAATAGGGCTAGATTTTACTTGGGATTTTCCTAACTCAACTACATAGCCTTGATAACATGAGTCCAATATCTAGCCAGTCAAGTGTTAGCAATTTATCTAACTCAACAAGATAATTGAGTGAGTGATCCCACTATAGTGTGCCACAGAGATAACAGCTGTTGTAAATATTTTAGCCATCAATTCCCTATCTGTGTAAATTTTCACTTTGAACTTGAATCTTTTTCCTCATGGTTAATAGGAGCTGCAAAAAGTTTTGCATTTAAAATATATAGTAATAATGAGAGGTCCGGCCAACAAGCAAAATATCTATACTTATTTAACACGCTAAGGGTTTTTTGTCTTGAGAACTCCTCCTACAATTTTCAACCGATTTTCAAGTTTTTGGTGTTGTTGGATAGGCCTTGGTCTTTATTTGTTTCCGCCAAAAACTGAAGAGAATAGGACTGAAAATAAAGGAGCTATCCACCATTGAAATCTCAAAATTTCCCATATAAATAACATTGGGATTGAATAAAGCATTTTTAAACATCTGTTAATAATCAGTGTCAATACGTGTAGTTTTGTGAGTAAAGAGATTCACAATATTGGATTGATCGAATGTCATTGATTTAGAGCTAAAGGAACATTTGTATTGTATTAAAATAGATTGCTCGATTCCGAGCAACACGTATACTAGTGTGTATAAAATTCATGAAGATAGTCTGAAAAAGTTATAAAAGCAGTAAAGCAGTGTCCCCCCACACCTCCTCCCACCATGCAATGTTGTCATTTGTGGTTATGTTAACCATCTGTAATATCATAAAAATATGTTTTCATCATACTGCACGTAGAACAGCCGTTTTCTGGCCTGTATTTCAGCGTTTTAATTAGCCTTTTAAAAGTGCACAGAAAAAACATCTGTTAAATTTTTCAGTGTGCTAACCTCAAAAGTTGTGGTTTTCTTAAGCAAAAACCATACTAATCCAAAACAAATAAGGCCAATGTAAACAAAAAACGACTTGCAGACTACAATTTTGATGCAAGATTTTGACAATTCTTTAATTCAACTTATAAAAGGAATATTTAAATTAAGATGGAAGTCAACTAATAAACATAAACAGACAATGAAATTTGAATTATAATTTACTTTAAAATGAGTTATCCATTTTATTTTTTGCAAGATCTGTAAATGATGAAAAACGTTGCAGGAAAGTTGTTTCCTGCAACAACTCGGACGGAAAGTATTTTTTCTGTGCTTAATCGCTGTGAAACGCCATTGCACACAGAAAAAAGCCACTTTCCGTCCTAGTGATGAAAACTACTATTCTGGATGAATTTGGCAATAATGCCTCATCGGACTATTTTTGTGAACATTATTATATTTTGTTTTTTCTGAAGTATATCATCATTTCTGTCTTCCTGCTTATTAGGTTTTAATTCCTGCTAATTTGTTTTCCTGTCAGTCTCTGCTAAAAGTTTAATACATTTTTTCTTCTAAAATTAAAGGCAGTATTTTACAGTGGTTAGTATCTAAACACCTGATGTAAGTCAGGGGCAGAGATATTTGACAATAGCTATAGGTACAATTTATTTGTGGGCTCAGTGTAACTTAGTCTGTTGGCTGTAAACCTAGTTTTTGAATAATCATTGCTAGTTTTTAGAAAAGTTAAATCGAAGTTTTTAGCTGTCCAAACGAAATCAACTATGCCAAAAACCAAATGTATTTGCATGTTATCAATTTGCAGAGGATTAAAAAAGCAGTCTTGAATGCTTTAAGAATTCAGAAGAAGTTCCATTTAAAAGTTATAACACTTTTTGTCAAAGAAACTTTTTAGTTCAGTTAGAAACTTAATGTTTTGCTGAAATTCCGATATCCAATACCTGCTCATGGTGTTGTTATTATTGTGGATATAATCGTTATTTTAACGTTTGTTTACCTTCACGTCCAGCCCCTCCAACGACTGAAATCTGTCATTGCTTGCAATACCTATTATTATTATATTCTACAATATATTCTAAAAGCCTTCATCATTACTGCTCAATCTTTCATTAGCCTATTTCAATCAATCAATTTCTTTATTTAACAAATTAGTACATAGGTAGGCTACAGTAAATAGCGTCAAATGATTAAGGTTAAAAACTAACTCTAACAAGATTATTTTACATATACAGTTCTTCAATCGAGTAGCATGCCTTTTGAATCAGAAATTCTTTAAGCACATCCTTAAATTTACGGTTATCTGGTACATTTCTTATTTCTTTTGGGATGGCTTTTAGGAATTTTATTCCAGCATATCTCTCTATGAGGTTTTTCTTACATTTTTTCTTACAGTTTTTTTTCTTACAGTTTTTCTTACAAAGAGGTTTTCTTTGTAAAAATCTCTAAACTGTGGTTAGGCAATACTTTTTCATTTTTATTTCTCGTGTTATACTCATGGGTTTCAGCATGACTTTGAAATTGATTACTGTGAATTTTTACAAACATTATACATTCTAAGATATAGAGACTAAATACTGTTAATATTTTCAACTCAGCAAAATGCCTTTTAACAGATTCGTCATTTTTCATTTTAAAAATATTTCTTAAACCCTTTTTTTGTAAAACTAGCAACTTATTAAGATTTTTATTTGAAGTCCCTCCATACACACTTATTCCATAAGCAATATGAGATTGTACGTGGGCATGAAAAATGGTTTTTAAAACAGTCAAATCACAGAGGTATGACATTTTCCGTAAAACAAATAACCCTGAATTGATTTTTTTTTTATAATATGTTCAACATGGTAATCCCAACTAAGATTTTTGTCTATTAACAAACCAAGGAATTTTGTACAATCAGCCTTATTTAGCTCTTTGTCACCTGCCAAAGAGCTATTTATATTATTAAATATTGCAATTTAATAACACTCAGTTCTTAACATTATTTTAATTAACATGAGTATTTCCTTTCATGACAAAATCTTTTAGAGTACCCTCAGTAGAATGAAATAGAAAATTATTTTAGTTTATTCCAAACATCCTCCACAAGATAACCTTGAATTTGAAATGAAGCCATAAATTTGAGCACATTCAAAGTAGGCTCCCAACCATATATCTAACAATTTTTTTTTCTTTTTTACTAGAATACCACCATAGGCATATTGAAAAAATCTATTTAGTTAATTTGTCATTCAAAATTTGATGCATTTTGATACAAAATTACTGAAGCTAACAGATGATTTTTTTATGTACAAGATAAACTTAAAAAAGAAATAAAATTATGATTATTTTGGCGCTGGTAATCAAATTAAATTCAGTAATCCTCTCTATATTTTCATAATTTTAAAAATTCTTTAATGTTTACCAATAAAATAAATTCATTAACTTTAAATTTTTTAATACACTCACCTTGAAAGACTGCTTTGTTTACAAACAACTTGCCGCCTCCATTTCCGTGGAATATATGAATAAATTAACTAAAAAAAAATCTGGGCGATTTAACACAGATGCATTGACTGTTACTTACATAACACTCTGTACAGTAGAGAGACAAACACTCACTGGGTGCCAGTGGGGCTAGGACTGGTACAGTCACTGCTGTCCCTGATAGACCTCACTAGGTTATGTAATAACCTCCTCACAGTGTGATATCTATCCCCACTCTAGCTTCCAAGGGCGGGGAGGCTCTGAAGTGTCCATTCATGATAGTAATCATCAAGGAATCTGGTAATCATTATGTCATATTTGCATAAATCAGTTAAGTAATGGGTTTCAAATTAAAGATTAGAGCAGCAAAAAAATCTGTAATAAATCATCTTTGGATAAAAACTCTAAAAACCATTGAAAATGTGGACATGATATTTACAAAAGTGCATTTATTTATCATATTATTGGCTGTGTGTGTTTTACAAAAAAGAATTGGTAAACCACACCAAGCATTATCAATCCGCGTCCACACTGGCCGAACAGTGTTTTGCCTAACAGCTTTTTGTTTGTTGGTATTTATTTCATATGCAAATCATATGGTCATTAATTGTTCGTCAGAAATGTTTTTTTTCTGTCGCCAAAAAAGTTTGCCACAAATGTTCGGCCAGTGCAGACTTGGCTTTACAAGGAATTTCATTATACTTTGGTTGTGTGTGATATGTTTGATCTTCTTAAATTTGGAATAGGAACAAATCCTTATCCTGTTACTTTGAATGCTTAACTTTTTACCTCATTAACAGATCTGTCAGGGTTCAGTCTGGAAAATGGCCATATTTTAAGTGAGCATTTAGCATTTTAATCTCTTGTCACCCAAATTTGGTTGCTAGGGATTTCTGATTTTTTAAAATCATTCCCTCAAGTCAGCATGTTGTGTACAGAACATGTTTTTAATCACCAACTCAATTTTAGTGACTGGATCTGTCAAATTTAGTAGCGTACTCGTGTTTCCCTTAGCTTGCTATTTATAACTTACCATAACAATGGATACTGAATCTTCCCATTTAACTTTCATTTTCTGTTACATTGCATTTGCTAAATAGATCTGACAAATAATCATAAAGGTTACTATTAATATGTGGGGCACCCCAATGTTTTTAAAACATAAAATTACAATTCTTTTGTATTGTAGTTTTAAGAAATTCATTGACAAAAATGTTCTTTGGAATTGTACATGGATCTTATCTGAAGATAACCTGTTAAACTAATTGGCCTAATAAGAAAAGAGCATATATTCAATAGGTTAGAGGCTATACATATATATTTTTACATTTATTCTCTTCCCCGTCCGGGATTCATGAGCTATTGTAAATCCATGACAAGCCACAAGATTCTTTCATTTTAAATTTTTAAGGAAACAACTTCAAGTTGCACCAAAATTATAAATATTTGTTAAAAATTATAGTGGAAGTTTGTCTAACAGTAAACTATTAGCTTATCAATAATATTTTATTGGAAATATAATCTTTAAAAAAATCTAAAAGCTTATACTTGGTAAGATATTACCTACACATAAAAATTTGGTACTGGGGAGAAGACTAAACTCAATTTTCCCAATTTTTTACCAAGATTATGGTGAAAAAAGCCTGGTCCGACTAGGAAATAGTTTGGCACATTTTACAATTGTGATTTTTTATTTTTCTGCAGGTTAGAACACTATACAAATATAGTACTGAGTGGAGCAAGTATTTGCTCGGTAAACTTGTAAAAATTTTAAACTGGTCTCAAAGGTCTCTGGATATTTCCTAGTCTTGGTAAATAAATTCTTGTTTGTTAAAAACCACATAAAAAATTCTAAGATGGGATTCTAAGATTTCACCTGTACAAACAGTGCTTGTTTTAGAGTATAAGATTATTGGTTAAAAATAGGTGGAAACATTAAACTACTTATTGTTATTTAAGTCGAGGTGTAAACTTTTAGTAGACAAGACTATACTGAAATGGAGTGCTCACAATTGGACTTAAGTGGTCTATTTTATTAATTTACACTCCCATGTTCAGTTAGAATAACAAACAACGAATCAGCAGAGTACCTATTTTCATTTACATGGTAAGTACAATAAATACTGAAAGCTATTAATACCCTCTGAAAATTTTAATGAAACTTAAAACTATACCTATTGCTACAATTGCTACTACGATATGAAAATGTGCATCAACAAACGTGAATCCACATTTTTGTTCAGTTCTCTTTGTGTTTAATTCACAACATGTGTAAAGATTATAAAAGCCATGTTTTTGACAACAAAAGCTTAGAGTATTACCTACTTAAAAATATTTAGACTACAAGATGAAGCTTTGCTATTGAAACTTGTGGTTTCAGGGGTCATCTGCATTTTTTAGATGAAATTTCTGACTGACATTAGCATGAGAAATGCATGGATAAAAAAACAGCTTTTAGTTATTTATGTATTTTTTATTTATTTTATTAATTTAAAAACTTAAGATAGCCCTTTGATTCAAATTCAATAAAAAAAATCAGTCGGAAGCAATTATTTAAAAAATATTTTATAACTGAAACATCTGTTCTTCCTGTTTTGGTAACATTTATTATTACAACAGCTATCTAATGATCCAATCAAATAGCCTTCTTCCTTAAGATTAACATTGAAACTTTGTAAGTCCTGGGGCACGGCACGTAGCCCTGGAGGTAGATGTAAATTGTTTAAGTTTCTGCTCATCTACAGGGCGCAACCTTCCTAGGGGTATATGCAAATTTCTCCTTGCCTATTATTATAATATCCTATAAATTAAACTTGCCTATCAATGTATAGAGAAGACGTGCAATGAATGGCCAAGTTTATTTTGGAGCAACTAGACCCAGTTTGGAACAACAAGTTTGGAAAAAACTGCAACAACTTCTTTTTGGATAAAATAATTTGTTTAGTGTAAAAATTATCACAAGATAAAGATATTTTATAAATAAGGAAAAAAACTGTTGCTAATCAAAAGATTATTTCCATAACCTTAGTTACCAATCATAAAAATCGTTATGTTTTCTGTGACTAAAACTAGTTTAACTAAGTGTAATTTATATTTTAAAGTTATTATTGTCTTAGTATTGTATTTGTAATACTACCCTTTTCAAACCTCACTAAACACTGGGATATGAGTGCCTCAAACTGACCATACATCAAACTTTGGATGAAGATGCTTAGCTTTGTTGAAAAAAGACTCAACTTATAGTGACTACTCTCAGATACCGGTTTATGGATGAAGATTGAGGAGACTGACTATGACTTCATCGCATTCACCAAGAAGGTATTGCATACTTATTCTTTGAATAAGAGATAAAAAAGGGTATTCCATTGTGCTTTTCTACAATCAAATACTAAGAAAGATTTGGTCACTATGTAATGTTGGGAATGCATCCCAGTTTGACTTTTTTTAAAGAAATGGGGATTCTTTTTAGGGATGTTGTGTGTTACTTGGCTGTCCCATCCCACCAACCGAAGGCCTTTGAAGGGCTCTGATTCCCTGTGACTGTTTTTCATATTACCCAGAAGGGTGTCCCTTGTCAGAGGTTAGTTTTTTCTGTTCCATTCTTTTAGAAGCTTTAGGACTATTTTGCAGTCTTTATTAGTTGTAGTTTTTTCTGACAGTGTCACTCAAGAATTTAACGTTTGCTTACAGTTTTCCAAGAGGAGTTTAAAAACCATGTTTAACCTGGAACCAGAGACACTAACTATTTAATGTTGCGGTTACAACCATTGATTGGCTCCTACTTGGTGGTGTGCGTAGTCAAATATAAAACATTGCTGTAGACATTTTTTTTAAACATCTTTGTAGTCAACTTTGAATTTAAAATAGTTGAATACTATAACTCAATCTTTTGAACCTGAATTAAAGTGAGTAGATGACACTCCGAGCAGGGATGTGCCAAATCTACTTGTTTCTAGAAGTAGTCGACTACTTCCTGGTATCCCCGGCTGTGAGGTCTGTATATGAATAACCCCACCACTCCTCCTCTTTTGTCTCTTGATTTACTAATATTATTTATTTCATCAGTTCTGCAGTTTTATTACCAAAAATGAGTGACAGAATGATTGAGTATTTTGTGTTGTGAGACTGTTGCTCTGCACATCCATTGATTTTAGAATTAGATATTACCTTTCTGGTCCAACATCTTTTCAGGCAACTTCTTTGTCAGCAGACTAACAAACTACCTCAAAGTAGTAGTAGTCAATTATTGACTTGGTTCTTTCAGAACACTGTAAAGAGCTGATTGAGTTGTGCGACTACAAAAAGCGAGTGACTGCAAAGTAGTCCACAGAGTAGTTGATTTTTAGCTTCACGTAGCTTTCTCAGCTTTACACAAGGTTTTCTCTTTACTTTTTTCTTTGGCTTCGGCCTGAATTTAGAGCCAGAGTTTTCAATTATTCTTCTCCCTTTTTAGCCTGAGATACTAGCCGCAAGGACAGCATCCCGTAGGAGGTATCCCTTAAGAGGATTTTCTGGATTCTGCAACAATACCTTCTTCAGCACATAGATGGCCTCTTTGTTGACTTTCTAAAAAGTAACCACGGAAAACGAAATTCTAAAAGGTAACCATGGAAATGGTTCTCTTGCTTGCTCATGATCTACATGATGACAAACAGCGTGGTAAGCTCGGGAATGCTGTTCTTCACCGTACAGTTGACATTCTTTTGGACCACGAAAATTTTCGCGATGTCGATGGTGAGTAACTTACTCAAACAAGAGAATATATTTCCTCCACGTTGTAGAAATTTTGAAGACCTTTCTTTGGTGGTAGCAAGATTTGATGTTTTATAAGTGGCATGAACATCACTGCGTATTGCTGCTAGCGACACTGACTTGCCATGACACGGGAACTCTTAGTTGGCTGTTAAGAGTTTCTTGTTGGTCCATCATGTCTTGATTTGTCTGATTTGTGTTTTGAGGTGGCATACCTATTTGACACCATCGCTTAAGAGGAAGTCCTTCAACCCCCAAGAATAAGTAAAACCTCATATGCTTAGCTCCTCTCTCAGTTCCTTGATGCCCCACTTTCGTACCTAGCACCAACATACCCAAGGCACCGGATGCCAGGGTTGCTCGTTGCAATGCACAGTCCGACCTCTACATCTATGCCACTGTGTGCCATGAAGTGGATATGGCCTCTGACGACACCATTGGAGGATATCATCAGTAGTATGAGGCATACATCAGCCCCTGAAACATCAAAGGAACCCTCCCTCTGGAACCCTCTATCATGTGCCAATTTTCCCATTTTAGCCTCTCACTAAGACGAGCAGGGGATACTATGGTATATTCTAACCGAAGTGGCATCTCCTCTATTATATATCTATTCAAATACCCTGCTGGATATCATAGTTTATTTTGTCAATATAAATTTAAAATAGTGAAATGAAAATAAGCCAAAAGCTTCATCAGAGTGTTAATGTGTAATATTTTATGCAGTTACTTTGAGAACTCAAAAGTAACTACAGACTTCAAATTTAATGAGTAGTTTAAGTAAGTACCGTTACATTGGATCATTAAGTTCAAAACACATCATATACATTGAGTGTCATGAAAACTATAATCAACAATATTTTTAAAACTTAAATGCGAGGTTAAGAAAGTACAAACTGTCTTGGGGTGAAAACATATCAGCTTTTGGGAACCTACAGCACCTGATTGGCTAAACTATAATACATAAGCAAAACTAGTACATTTATTGTAAATTCTTGACTGTAAACCTAATGAAATTGCCAAACAACATAAGTTCGTAATAAGGGTTCAACATAAAGGGGAGAATATTGTGGATAATCTAAAAGTGCCGAACACTGTTCTCACAAACTCATTACAGTTTTGTTTGCTTTAAGTTTGTTTAAAAAGCCGACCATAAATTTTCATTTAACATCCTAATTTATTTATTGATTCGGAAATAAAATTTATTTAACAACACAATGACTTGACATTTGAAAAGGCCATTACAAAAGCATTATTACATTGGTAACAATCAAAGTGGCGGGAAATTTGTCTATAACTAGAACATTCTCCCAAAAAGTTAGTAAGCAGTTATTGATTGGGTAAGCAACATTTCAAATTTAAAAGGGGAATACTGTACTTTTGATGTGGAGAAGGCTTATGCCTTCAATGAAGAAACTCTGCACATTTTCACTGCAAGAGCAGTAACGTTGAGCTGGCCCAACTAAAGTTGAACCGAGTCATGCGTTTGGTCAACACCTGGATGTCCGATCACGGTCTCTCGCTTGCTCTCAATAAGATGGAGATCGTGATCCTCACGAAAAAGAGGATCGACACCGTCGTCCCGTTCCGAATGGGAAGGGAGGTGGTCCAATCAACTCGTGCTGCCAAGTACTTTGGGGTTATGGTGGACACCAAGTTAAGCTGGAGGGATCAGATCTTCCGTACAACGGACAATTCCGCTAAGGGAGTCACTTACCTTAGTAGCCTGATGGCCAACTTTGGGGGTCCTAGATCCAGCAGAAGACGTCTTTTGATGTCCGTGGTCCAGTCCGTGCTTCTTTATAGAGCAGAGGTGTGGGCAGACGCTCTCGATAATGAGTTCTACAGGTTGCGACTCACCCGGGTTCAGCGTCAAGCGGCGCTCTGGGTGTGTTCCGCCTATTGGACAGTGTCTGAGAATGCCGTCCTGGTGGTCACCGGAGGGCCCCTATGAAACAACGCCATCACACTCGGTTGGCAGCCAAGGCTCTCACTTCCCTCCAGCTTTTCCTTGCATCTTTTATTTCATCGTCTATTGTTCTTCTCCAGGTCATTCTTGGCCTTCCTCTCCTTCTATGTCCCTGGGTATTCCAACTCAAGGCCTGCTTCTCCACAGGTCCATATTGACCTTTACGGAGGGTATGCCCAATTCACCGCCATTTTCGTCTCTTGATCTACTCATCTACAGGTTCTTCCTTTCTAGCATTCCACAGCTTTTTGTTGGAGATAAACTCGGGCCAGTATTTCAGTATTTTTATCAATTAACGGTTGATAAAAACTTGTAGTTTTTGCATTAAAGATAAAGCTACCTTCCAAGTCTCACACCCAAATAACAACACTGACTTAACATTACTACTGAGTACTGAATTGTTAACTTGGTTCTGGTTTAAATCAATGGCGGCTCCAGAGCTGATTTTCGAGGGGGGCCATTGCCTATCATGGTGCTGGGGGGGGGGGGGGGGGTGGCCGTGGAAACGGTGAAGGGAGTATGGGTGGAAAGGGTGACGGTGGGGAGTATAGGCCTAAATTGCCGATCACTGATGGTATTATTAATGGTAGGCCTATTATTTTCCTAGATGAAAGGGATATGGGGGATTATAGCCTAATTTTAAACGATTTGTGAAAAAAACTCTATTTTAGCTATCTCATTGAAACATAACGTCAGTAAAAGAAGAGGAAAATTTACAGGAATACTGCTAATCTCTCTGAATTTTTCTAAACTTTCACTGTTTTTATAAAGATTTACTAAAATCCAGTCTAACAATTTGTTGATTTCAAGGTTTGAGTGATTATGTATCTTCATAAATACATAACTTGTTTTTAAGGAAATTTTCTTAATGTAAATAAAATGGGGTATTTTCATTCCGGTTTCAGTATTTGGACAATCTGGTGGGTTGCAGCAGAAACCAAGTACGCATCACGAAAATTTCTGCAGTTAGTCTGAGTTATATTGTTGCGACTCTTGATTTTATATTATATGCTTCTCTTAAGCATTAGAGCTAAACACTAAACAGACTTACTTAAAAATAAAGTAAATTGTTAAAGTATTAGAGTTTTTTTTGTGTTTTATTAAAAAACAGCTTTAATAATAAATCAGATATCGATGTTAATTTTTTAAATACTCTTAGCGGCAAGAAACAAATCCCATGGGTCATATTGTCGTCATGACTATCGCAAATTAACTCTTTGACTTGAACTCTTTTCTCCTATCAGGAGTTATTTTCATAAAAAGAAGGCTATGACTGTACTCAAAAATCTCGACCAGACGATGACCTTCACAATAATCCATAATACCACCAATAATAATACTGTCCTTCTCGTCGTTTTGTCCGTGTCGTCTGCCGTGCGCAGCGTAAAATCCTATACGAGGAGTGTCTAAATGGTTATGTATTTTCCACGATCTTGAAATATAGTGGGAATTTTTTGTTTAAACTTTGCGTTTAATAGTGTTTTGACCCAAAATAAGTTTATAAATAGCCTCAACCCCAGGAAAAATCAAATGCTGTCTAAAATTAAACATTAAAAATGCAATTTTTAACATTTGTTTTATTGTTCGCCATTTTCGTAACGGAATTACAATGAAAGGTAAACAAAATTAAAAGAATACTAGTACTTTTAAGCATTATTATTGAAACATCTGTTAACTTAACTGTGAAGAGGTTTAGTTGATTGTTGGTGTAGGGCCTAATCTTAATAGCCTGATGGCTATAACAATAAGAGTAAATTAAAACCAATAACAAGCAAGGTTCGGACACTGAATTTAGTGTTTTTCCAATAAATTTACTAGCAAAAACTTCTTGAGGGGGAGGGGGCCATGGCTCGATTGCCCCCCCCCCCTCCCCTGAAGCCACTGTCAACAATCCTGATCAGCTGATGGCATTAGTACGCAATGTCACAGTCTTCTCGTCCCTCATCCCATTGTCCGTGTCTTCTGCCGCGCGCTTACGCAAACTCTGAATTTAAGCGCCTCCAAAACTTCCCCAAAATGTAATAAATAATGTTGTTTTTAATCTCAATTAATACAAATTAAAGCTAGTACACCTAAATAATATCAAACTTTCATGAAAATTAGATAATTTTTGTAACTAAAATATAATGTATTATTTTTAAGCCCCCAAAAAATGACTGGCAAAAAATTCTCGGGGGGGGCCATGGCCCCCCCCTGAAGCCGCCACTGGTTTAAATGTCTCTAGCCTTTCACACTGTTTCAGTGGATAGAGCTCTACAAAAGCAGCATTAGCTTTTCTAATTCTTGAAATTACATCTTCATCAGCTCCTCCGGCTCCTGTTTAAACACTTCCCAGATATGTAAAACTGTCCATCTCTTCAATTTCTTCATCTGATATTCTGAATCTGTTGTTGTTTGCAATATTTCTTCTCGCCGATTTTGTTTTTTTAAACATTTACTTTTAAACCTGTAGATTGTTCATTTTTCAAATCCTGCAACTTTCCTATCAGCATGTCATCAAATCTGTGGGACAAGAAACAAATATCATCGACCAATATAATAAGGCCAGTTCCTCAAGCCTCTGTTGAAGACCCTAGGATATACCTCTAGCTTCTTTCTCTTAGATTTTTGCAAAACCTGGTTTAACACTATCAATGAAACCGTTGGTGACAAACCCAACCCTGCCTAACTGATATGTTTACCTCCAAAGGACTACTTAGGTTACCATTATTAATTGCTCTACAATGGTTGTATTTGTATTGATTGATAATCAACAAAGTATTATCAAAATTTTTGTTTGAAAATGGACGTTTTTTTTTCAGTTCAATATTTTAAATTGCTCTATAATCAATATTTTTATTTCCTACTGTTCAAGATATTAATATTTCCTTTAAAATGACATAAATATGAATCTTTTTCAACCAATGTTAAAGATGCAGCGTGTTTGAAATTTAATATTACTCTTATGAGAATAAAAACCTTAGCCGGCCAGTACTGCAGACTCTGAATGTTCAAATACAGGCTAAAACGCCTTCCTGAGCAATAAGTTATAAAGTGCATGTGTCGCTCGAAATCGAGCAATTTATTTTAATAAAATAGGTAGGAATGTTACTTTTATCTCTAAATCATTGACGTCCGACCAATCCAATATTGTGAATATTTGCAATCACCAAAACTACACGTATTTACAGCTGATTATTAACAGATGTTTAAAATGCTTTATTCAATCCCAATGTTATTTAAATGGGAAATTTTTAGATTTCAAAGGTGGATAACGCCTTTATTTTATGTCCGATTCTCATCAATTTTTGGCGGAAACAACTACAGACCAAGCCCTATCCAACGACACCAAAAACTTGAAAACCGGTTGAAAATTGTAGGAGGAGTTCTCAAGACAAAAAAACCCTTAGCGTATTAAATAAGTATAGATTATTAAGGTGTGTTTACGCCAGAGTTAGCAACCAAAAGTTGTGAACTTTATCTTTATAGATGAGATAAAAGTAAAAGTTGGCAACTTTTGGTTGTTTAACTCTAGTGTAAACGCTTTTTTAGAAAGGGATATGATTTACAGTATTCATAAGCAAGGAGAACGATGAAAGTATACCCTCAAGTAGGCAATGTCCTCTCTATATACAGCATATACACCAGACTAAGTTTTTTGATGAGTTGATTTATTCCCACATTAAATGTGTTTTGTTACTGCCTGGAAGCTGCAGGAGATCCACCTCACTAATCCTTAAAATTGTTATTCATTAATCATTTTAAAGAATTCAAGGTGAGAATAAACTGATGATTTTGTTCTGAGAACCAAAACACAACTTAGAGGATGCCAGGATGCCATGTTAGAAGTCGTAGCAAGTTTGTCAGATTTACAGAGTGAGTTAGGTATAAAAATAAAACTAATTTCAAAACAATCAATATTACATTGATGTACAATGCCCAGCAATACAAGCCCTGAATTATTGTATATGTGTTCTGGCATGGACACTCTTTAGGATTAACAACTTCAAACTAACATTTTCAATTTGAAATCACACAAATTTTAAAATGAAAAGAATATTATCAAATAAAATACTATGAGAGAACTTGGGAATATAATTTAAACTGCATCAATATTACCTAAACTAAACTAAATATTATCAATAAACTGCAAAATATTACCTATCTCTGCTTGCATTACACAAAAAAATGTTCTGGTACAGTGACTTCACTTAAAACAATCGTCTCTGTGGTTTGTCATGGGTAGATCGGTCCATGGTAAGAATTTTAACCAGGTAATATCATGATGGCTTTTTCCAAAACAGTTGGGGAACTCGGACGTTTTGTAAATTAAATAAGTCTTGGTTTACTAGCTTAAAGCCATAATATAGTTTGGAATTGAAACAATTTTAGATCATAAATATACTAAATATTTTACCTTTTAACAACATTGAAAAATTGAAATGAAGTTTTACTAAGTTACCATGGTCATGAATTCTGGGTTTTTAAAATCAATTTTCTTGCCTCTTAAAGCCCTTGGTATATTTTTCTATTAAAACCTGGGATGTTGTGTGCAGGTTGTGAGAAAATTGTTTTATGTAAATTTATCTTAAAACCACTTCTATGTAGATTTTAATTTGGTACAATTTATATTGCATTCAAAGTTGTTTTAAGGGCATACTATGGCAGCTCTGGGTTAGAATAGGCTGAGCAGTATCCTCTGCTTGACCTAACAAGCAACTAAAAGGGAGTGACCGCCCCATGCTGGAGGGTCACTGCCGAAGGTCTCCTGTAACGTGTCATCAGTGGCCATAGCCACTTCAGATCTTGGTCACTAAGTGCAGCATGAATGCAGAATTCGGGCTCTGCATTTCAACTGGCAATCCCCTCAAGTACAGGAAATCATGCAGTAGCTGGGCAAAAGCAAGTTCAGGCCCAGGGGAACAGGGGTAAGTATCGAAGTTATACCCCTTCTCAGCCGCTGAACAGAGATTTTGTTAGCTACTAAATTGAACAAAAATTCATGTGATGACTGTATGGATAAAAAAAAATGTGTTATATCTTAAAGGCTCCCACACAATACCGAACATGCTCACCAGAATCTGACCTGACGTCGGACCCAAAATTTAACCTGACAAATAGGATTTTAAAACAATGCTGGACGAGAGATTGAGAATGTCGGGCATAATGTCAGTTGCAAAATGGATTTTAAGAGAAGTGTAGCTAGACAAGCCGCTTAACGGTCCCCACACACGACCCAAAACATATCAGGTTGGTCGTTGCTGTCGAACCGGGCATTCAACCCAACATATCTGTCATTCATATTGGGTTGGAGCCCACACACTATCGAACATGTTGGATGAGCCGTCGGGTCCCGACATGACTTACTTGACTTATTTTTGTGAGTTCTTAGGTGGAACATAGGGCCTCGACAAAATCTTGCCACCCATCCCAATCCTCTGCAAGTGCTTTGGCCTGCCTCCATGTCATATGTCTTCTCCCAAGATCTTTTTCAATGGTTCATCTCCATGTAGTTTTTGGCCTTTCCCGCTTTCTGTTTCCCTGTGGATTCCAATCTTCTGGTGATTATCTTTTTGATGGGTTCTTGCCTAGTTATTCTCCAAAGACCTTTATTTCTTATAACATTGGGCCACCATATTCTCAAAATGTACCTCAGGCACCTATTGTACCTCAGGGTATACGTACGCTTGTAAGCTTTACAATGCTGTATTGTTTATCTTCGAGGTATCACAGCCATACAGCAACTCAGACGGGACATTAGAATTGAAAAGCCTTAATTTCGTCTGTCGCAAAATCTGCCTTGATGTCCACACCGGGCGCAGTTAGGCAAATACTCCCTTGGCTTTTCTTATTCTGTTTTGGATGTCCAGGTCTATTTCTCCATCAAGTCCTACCATGCTACCAAGGTAGCAAAACTCAGTTACTTTCTCAATGTCATCATATTATAGCTGTAGGGCTTGATTGTTCCGTGCATTTATCCTAATTCTTTTAGTTTTTCTTCTGTTTATTCTTAGCTTGATACCTGTGGCCTCTACACAGAGATCATTTGGTTTCATTTCTATGTTAAGGAAGCTTGCTGCAAGGAGACACAGTTCATCAGCAAAATCGAGTTCTTCTAGACGGCCTTGTAGCCCCCAACTTATGCCTCGGTTACTATTTGTTGCTTTTCAAAGCATGCGGTCAAGTGTCACTATAAATAGTATTGGTGACAAAAGGCACCGCTGTTTTACTCCAAACTCCACTCTGTTTGGTTCTGAGAGTCTTCCAGCTTGTTCTTCACTGGCCAGGCAAAAGGGTGCTGACATAATTTGTTGAACCACAAGTTAAAGGCCCCCACACACTATCGAATATATCAGTCTAACATGTCGGGACCCCAGATATCAAGAACATGGCCGGAAGGAGTGGGAGTGGATCTCTGATGTCACCTGGAGCAAAACTTACAAGTACACAACACACACCACAACCCCGACTCAAGTGGTGGGCGCTCGGCTTGATTAAAACTCAAGGACCCTTGAAAACAGGAGACTTTTTACGCCCAATTTTTTAAAATCCTGAAACGTCAGGATTAGATTAATCATATTTTGTTGTTTGTATTTCATGTTCGAATACTTGTATGTGTTGTGCACTTTTAAATATATGACGAGGTTCAAGAACTCACTGCTACAATACAACCAGGGCCGGCCCTAGGTTTTCTGGCGCCCTAGGCGAAAGTGGGTAGGCGCCCCCCTACCCACAAAGTACTCAAGCTGTTTCTTTTATAGCCGTTATTACATATTACGAAAAAACAGCGTTTAAAATAAAACAATTTTTTATTTACAATTTGTTATCAAATAAAGCACTTTTTTTAGGATTAAAAAACTAATTATAATTTATTATAAACCAAATTTGCACAATAATTATCCATTGTTAAAATGAAAAAATACAAAATGGATATAAATGTATTTATATGCAAATGTTTATTATTATTATCCATTTCAGACATTAAGAAAAAAAGTCAGATTCAAGGGGGCGCTCTCGTTATAGACTATCTTTACTGCCGATCGCATAGATGATATTTATTTCATATTGGGGGCTCCCTTTTTACCCCCAAGAGGGGCCCTCTTTACTGCCGCCGATCGAGGGCTCTCTGATCAGTGACGCTGTTTACCGTCAATTGGTTGAGGGGCGGGGGATGTTTACTGCCGGTCAGGGACCCCCTTTACCGCTGATCAAAGACTCTATTTATGCTTATTAGGGGCGCTCTTTGCCGTCCATCATGGGTGCTTTTTACCGAAGGTGGGGACACTGTTACCAATTGGGGACACATTTTAAGTCTGATATTATCAGGGGCGCCATTTACTGTTGCTTAGAAGGCAAAGGCAAAATGTTTACCGATGGTTTTACAACGGTAAATACGCCCCATTTACCGTTGTTTAGAAATGCAAATTTTTACCGTTGATCAGGCACGTTTTTTACGGTTGATCAGGGTCGCTTTTAACCATCGTTTGGGGGCGCAATTCAACTCTGATCAGGTGTATTTTGCTTATCAAAAGTTCTGTCTCACGCCGGTTTAATTATGACTATTGGGACGCTTTTTACAGCCGATTAAGAGGCTATTAACTATCTTTTGAGGGCGCTCTTTACTGGGAATCAGGGGCGCACTTTGCTGCCAATCAAGGGCGCTGTTTACCGCCTTTCGGGGCTATCTTTTTCGCTGATTAGGGATACTTTACTGCAGATCGTCTCCGCCGTGATGGCGCCCCTCGGGCTTTGTCGCCCTATGAGGTCGCCTAGTTCGCCTATATGGTTGAGCCGGCCCTGAATACAACACCATAAACCTGATGGATAATAGTGCATAAAATAAGATTTACAATATCTGTATTCCACCTGAAAACAATAGTCTTTTAATGAAAGAATTTGTCTTAGCTATTTAATTCCTTAACCAGCTTAATTTTATTTTGTATTATGTAATTACTCGTATTTATTATTCATTGTACATATTTTCAATCATGAATGTTTGTAATGTATACAAACACTTCAGAAAATAAAGATGTATTCTATTCTAATCTAACTAGACATAATTGTTTATTGATCCTTACAATATCCTCTTTAGGTAATTTGTTTCATTTTGGAGTTTAGTAATCAGCTTATAGAATTTTAGATGTAGTACTTATATTTTGAAGGGCATATATCAGCCCTCAAAGTTAATTTTTTACTCATAAGATTGACATGACGTGAGGAAATTATTTTACTGAATTAGGAATTAAAATGTCAGTTGATTTAATAATAAAACATATGGTAGATTGTATAGCAGAAGGACCAGGGGTGCCTACAGGAGGGGACGAGGGCGTCAATGGCAACATAATATTGTTTTGGATGGATTTTTAATGCTCATAAAGCCCCGTCCACACTTGTAGACTTGTCTCCGGATACATTGTCGGCCGACTGTCTCTCCAGTGTCTTCTCTTGTATCCGGCGATGTCTTCAGCTTGTCCACCGACTGTCCGTCAAAAGTCGGCTGACAAGTATGTGTGTTTCTGGAGACAAAAAACTGTGTTTTCTGTTTCCCATACGAATGGGAAAACGGAGACAAGATACAAGTGTTTTCTCTCAAGTCTGTATGTGTGGACGTGTCTGTAGACAAGAGACAGAATACAACCTCTGCTGCTCTGCCTAGTTCACATTGAAATTGAAGATCTCACGTACATTTCTTTGAGATTTTTCGCCCAACGAATCCTAACAGAATTTCAAAATCTTTAGGCGTCATTCTCGGAAAGTTCAGAAAACCAAAAACCTGCACCACATTCTAATTGGAGGTCACTTAATAAATTGTGGCCATAAAAGCAACTTTCTTCCAGAAACTTGTGAGTTAAACATCGTCTCTTCCTCTGTAAATCAGCCACATATTAAGCACAATGAAGCACGCAAAAGCTAAAAACACGTCCTCTTTGGTCACCATGTCGTCAGCTTTCTAGTGTGGACACAAAACAAGTCAGAAACTTGAAACAAAAACTGTGTATGCAGACAATCGGTCGACTGACTGCATACAGTCGGTAGACAGTCGACTGACAGTCAGCTGACAGTCGGCCGATTGTCTGCATACACAGTCTCCAAGTGTGGACGGGAACATTCCATGATTGTATATTTGATATTATGATTAGTGTCATTATCATGTTTTCATTGTTAATTGTAATGTGCGATTTTGTAATGTGAATGTGAGCGCTACCAACGTATGCCTTTCAAGTACTGTAGAATGCTGTAACTGGCCCTGGCCTTCCTTTTGTTTCCCCTTCTAGCAACTATAGTTTTATAATTTATAAAATTGGTGGGGGAAGGGGGACTTAATAAGTCAACAATGCAAAAATGTTAAAATAAAAATGTTAATATATGAAATAAAACTTCTCATAAGGCTGCGGCCACACGAGGGGTTTTTCCTCACAAACACAGCATGAAAACACATGAGTATCAGCATTAAATGTAATGGGGTATGCCACACGAGATGTGTTTTCCCGCCCTAATTATAAATTCAAGCAGAATGAAAATAAGACAGTATTCAATGCGTGAAAAACCGCTTGTGTGGCCGTGCACTAAAAGACCTGATAAAATTTTCCCTCCTTTTTCCCCTCAACAATGATATTTTTGGAAAAGATTTTAGAGGTAATATATTCATAGCTTCTTGCTATGATCTTCATAGCTTCAAAATATATTTTGTGTTGGTCGATTACACAAAGGTATGAGAATGAAATAAAGGAACAACTGTTTTTGGCGCTACAATGGTAAGATGTTAGTTTACGGGACTTTCTGTAATCATATAACTTATCTAACACCAGTTAGTTACAGGTGGTAGCATTGACAAGTAGACCCTATTAAAGATTGTAAAAAATGGGATATAACTTGAATAAAGCCTGATTTAAAAAAATTTTGTACGCTAAATATTTTTTTAAAAAATGTATATGTATTCAGAAATGGGGGGGGAGGTATTTTTATTACAGTATACTGTACTGTACATCCATAAATTTTCTGGGGGAATTGGCGACTTTTTGGGGGGATTGACATCCCTGGAACTCATACTTAAAGCAGAATAGTAGCAAGCGAACTACTAAGGTCAAAACTACCTGATTAGTACAACATATTGTTCTGAACAAGTACGCCTAGTCGTTTTATTATTATCATTCATAGTTTTTGTTATACAGGTTGAACAACATAACTGTGCCACAATTGGCATATCATAAACGATGAGGTTAAGAGAAACTTTAAATGGGAAACATCACCAAGGCAATAAAAGGTACTAATTCCATTTTATTTAAATTACCGTCATTTTCAAATATGGCAACCAATTTAAGAATTTTTTATGGAACACTATATTTGATGGTGTTTTTTGGAATCCCCGTGTAATTTGTTCTTGAAATTTTTTTCCTAAACCTACTTGTTTAAGAGCTATACCAATCTGAAGTTTTGAAAATGTCAATTATACCATTTAACTGTACCACATAGCCACATATAGGGTATCTCAGAAACTAATGACATTTTCAAAATTTCATTTTGATTTAGCTCCTAAACATTTAGGCTTGATAAAATTTTCCAGGAATAAAAAAGTTTTATAATTACTTGGAGATTCCAAAATAAACCATCAAATATAGGGTATTCTGTAAGAAATTTTAAAGTCGGCTGCCATATTGAAAAATGATGGATATATTTACAAAAAAATGTAATTCATATTTTTTACTGCCTTAAAAAATAGGTGAAGTTCTCCATTAAAAATTTTCTCTAAATCTCATAGCTTATTATATGCCAATCGTATATCAAACCTAACACCTGTGTATAAAGCTAGATGCTACCAGTCATGGCTTTGCCAGCAATTGTGATTTAATTTAATAAAATATATTTAAAATTCAAAGATATCTTAATACATAAGAATTATACTGAAACTTTGCAGTCCTGTGACGCGGAGTTTTTCCCAGAGGAATTTTGCAAAGCTGTTCCTAAGTTGGCACTTTTGATCAAAGAGGAACATCCATGCAAATTACAACCCTGTAGGCCATATGGGTTTGAAGATTCATTGTATCTTGTTCTCATTAAAAATTAGCCTTAAGAGTAACGTCAGATCGAAATTGTTAAGTCCTTTCGGAGCCATAAAGAATTACGCAAAACCGTTTATTAGTGAGCACCTGAGCAAAGAGGAACGTCCATACAAAATTACAACCCTGTAGGACCCATAATTTTGTAAATTCATTGTTTACTTGATTTGTATTGAAACTGCCCTAACAAAGAACATTATATCAAAACTTTTAGCCTTGTGGGGCGGAGCCGCGGAGCACTGTGAGAGAATTTAAAAAAAAGTTTATTAATGAGTACATATATGAGCAAATAGGAATGTCCATGACACATTTTAATTCCTTAGATATTAAGATGTTTTGAAATCTGGTATGTCGGAGCCCTGAAGTAATATTTGAAAATCGTAATTTAGTGTGCACCTAAAGCAGAGAGGAACGTCCATGAAAAAGTTTAACCTCCATAGCTTTGAATATTTGCTGTTCTCTTGTTTCGTTTTAAAATTGGTTATAAGACTGTGAAATATAAGAATCATGTGGCCATAAGAAATTTTGTTAAACATTAAGTCCAAATTTTGAAGTCCTTTACTGCGGAGCGATGAAGGGATTTCACAAAACCGTTTCTTAGTGGGAATTGTTTAGCAAAGAGGGATGTCTACGCGAAATTTTAACCCTGGGTACCCTACGGTTATGGACGTTCTTTGATATGTGAGTGAGTAGAATTTTTTTAAGTATATACATTAAATAAAATTTAAAAAATATATTGTTATTTTTGTGTATTTACCTTTAACCATTGTTTGTTGTGTTGATGGATGGATTCTATGGTTAATCAATTCAGAAATCATGGTTTTTGCTTTTCAATTTATTTTCCTTTTATCAATAATTTCAAGAACATTTATACAGTTATTTTTATGAAGAAAAATAATTGTTTTAACAAAACTAAGTATCCATAGTTACAGTGTTAAAGACATTAAATAAGCACTAAGAACGTTTGAGTCAAACACTTGCTGGGAATATTTGTTAATCAGAAATAAAACCAACAGTATTCCAATTTTATTGGAAGAGGGGCTATCCCCAATATCTCCCCCCCCCCCCAAAAAAAAAAGAAAATCTGAATATACATATCATAATCCACATTTGATATTAAAAACAATTAAGATAATTAGTAAGAGGTTAACATCCAAAATATTACCAAAATTTTACTCTATTTTGTGATTCCAAATGTCCTTTTTGCTACTAAAACATATTAAATCGAGATATGGCAAACTTTCTTAATAATGAAGTCATTTTAATTCAACCCTAAATATCTTAGCACACCCACGGGTCACACTACACTTAGGTTCCCTTTCACACAAGTCAGTTTAAGTTAAGGCTCTACCTCGGCGTCAAAATCGTCAAGCGAGAAAGTTAACTGCCGCTATGCGCGGAATGTCACATTTTGAAAAATAAATGACGGGTGATTTTAAATTTTGTTACTTTAATGCTTTTTTTTGTTTCAGTGCGAAATCGATCGGTTGTATAATAACGATGATTTTGAAATTGCAGACCTTTCGCATCTCCCTTCTTGCATCGTTATCTTTAAACTTTTTACCAATCTTTTGCAGATTCTTATTCTTAAGATTATATTTTACCCCCGTAGGATTGTATTTTTTCTCTAAAAATTATTTTTAATGCCTTAAAATTTAATACAAAAACGCTTATTAGCAACATTATTAGCAAGCACACTGCTTAGTAATTTAAATTAATATTGAAATTTTAAGGTTATAGCGGGGTACAAAAATATTTTACGAAAAGAATGACACCAAGATATTTTAAAACGGTTTTCAACTGGGGCGACAAACACAGATATTCCAAACCCGCGTCCACGCGCGGCAGCTGGATACAGTGCACCCTTAAACTCAAGTTTAAACCCAAGTTGGTTTAAGAGGGGGCTAAAGGGTCAGTCCTGGCGGACGTTGCTGAAACTACCACAGTAGCACAGTTCGTTCCTGGTTCGTTCCGTTCAAGTCAACTGAGTTGTGACGCGGCTGGCGGAGGGATGTAGTTCGACACCTGCTGCCGCTACCTCCCTTCACGTTTTCCGTGTCGCTCTAGTCCGCCTTTACCTATCTTCTCCTTCCGTGTTCAGAAAACACGGAATATCTTGGCCTCTGACATACTTCACTACTGGATTCAAATTTGTAAAAAAGTGGGACTAAAACAGTCTAAAACTTTGTCGTTCTACTCCAATTAATTGTTTTAGCTGAAAAATGTTATAAATGTTAGTTATTACGTTTTAGCTACGTGTAGGCCTACTGCCCTACTCTGAGGATCACTCAATGTGTTGTTGTCACGTGCTAAATGGTTTTAAATTCTTTAATTTTATTGAAATGACGAAAAATTAGCCTACGACCACATTACATTACATTTATTTACTCCCTTTATTTTATTACACGATTAAAATTAAAAATTGTATTTTTGAAATACTTCATATGGCTGCTTGAAACACAAACGCACTTTAAGTGCTTATTTTTAAGGTGTTTAGGCCTATGACTGATCGGCGAGTTTGGTGCTTTATTTATAAAACAATAAAATGTAAATTTCGATTTTTTAAGTTTAACTGAACGCCTTTGCTCTTGTTTTAAGTTGTATTTCAAACTGAAATGACCTCTTCTATGCTAAACTTATTATATTATAGTAATGAATTCTGAATATAAATTACGTTCAAGCAATTTAGTCTTCAAAAGAAGTAACAATATAGCGAATAAAACATTATTTTATATAAAAAAACCATAAAATTTTTAGTTTAAAACTGGTGACATAAATTAATGAAAATAAAATAAAAATTAATAAAAGTTAGCAAACATTATGAACCTCAAAATGAAAAGAAGGATAAAAACAAAAGCCGTCTATTGCTCGTTTTTTTAACCAGTATTATCCCAAATTATTTATTTAAAGTAAGTGCAGCTGTTCATTGTTGCGAGTGAACGTGGCAAACTAGCTCATCTGAAGAGCAAAATATTCTTCAGGTTGGTATTGCAAAGAAAATTGGGCAACGGCTTTAAAATAAATCATGGGAACACAAATCTTCAAAACTCTATGGCTGACGGGGTTGTAATTTTTCATACACGTTCCTCTTTGTGCTCCTCATAGGTGCTCACTAAGAAACAGTTTTGCAAAGTTCCTTTGGGACTCCGACCCACAGAACTTTAAAGTTAAATCAAATTCGTATGGAAGAATATTTATTTGCAATTTAAAGATATTTCATTAGTCTATGTAATAAATTAAATCACAACCGCCGGCGAAGCCGGGAATGCTATAAAAACTAGTGGTTTTATTATAGGCCTAATGGGAAATAAATGGCTTTATATTTCATCTTCATCCATATTAATGTAGCCTGATTAAATTTAGTGTGTAGCATACATTCAGAAAGGAGGGATAAAATATAAGCTTGAAACACTCCTATGACTGAAAACCTAAATACTTTTACCAATTCTGTTTATAGTAAAATAAAACAAAACACTGTATTATAAATTCCCAGACTTTCCAAGTCTGCTTTGATGGATTTATACTACTAAATAATCTTCTTCCACATAAACTATGGAAATTTTTTGTTGGCACTGAAAATGCAGATTTTTCTTCAGGTTCCTCAAATGTGAACGAAGGTGTTTGGGGTGATTTTGATTCGTCAAGATTTTGCAAAGTCGCTTGCTTCTGTTAATATAATACACTTAAATAGCTTATGTCACATAGAAAACTATGCATTGCGTCAAAAAATTAATATAAAAATAAATTTCAATTTAAATATAAATTAATTTTATACCTCAAATGTTTTCGAAAGTGCCCTTGTAACTAGGGAGGATAAGGTTAGTAAATTGCATTTATAATAATAATAGTAATAGTTAATATTGCTTAAAAACAACGTAACTTACATTTCCCTTTTGCGTTTTTAATATATATATATTTTTAATTAATTAGTATTTTAAATTATTAGAGAACCCTTTAAAATCATTTTATCGCTCAGATTGCCTACAGTACTTTAATTTGCATACAACTTATTATTAGTTTAAAATATAAAAGAATTATAAAGAAAAGAAATTATTATTTTATTTATAAAAGAAATATAAAAGAATGCGAAGCACTGCATGACGTTTTGAGAGGGACCATTTTGCCCCCTTTTAATTAAAAGGCCTATAAAAGAATATTGTATTATTTAAAAATACTACCATAGAGACGTCAAAATATTTTGTAATACTAGAAAAACAAAATTAAAACATTCGAAGGGTCGAAGAATGTAAAATTGTAAACAATAGACAACATAATGAACATGTGACAGAGGTAAATTCATTTTAAATTACAATCAGCTGTTGGAAGTAGATCGTATTCATGCGCGCCCGTCACTTTCAAAGACTGCCACCAGAGGCTGTCAGTATCGGGGGTCACTGGGACCAAAATTTCATCGCGCAGTGCTTCGCCTGCTCCAAGTTTCCGACTTTATTTTAAGTCCGATAATAGTGGGATTGGTTTTAAATGAAAGATGAAGACTTGGCCTATTTGGCTAACTTTTTGATTTTTTCAAATTTGAATCCATATGAAACTATAAGGGATTCGATAAACTTTGGTCAATTATAACTTAATGTAGACGCAAAATATAAAAAAATCAAAAAGTTAGCCAAATAGCCCAAGTCTTTATCTTTCATTTAAAACCAATCCCACTTTCATCGGACTTAAAATAAACTCGGAAACTTGGAGCAGGCGAAGCACTGCATGACGTTTTGAGAGGGACCATTTTGTCCCCTCTTAATTAAAAGGCCTACTTTCCGCGGCCAAATCTCCTTCCTCACCATCATCTACCTAAATTTTGGGCTTAACACATGCTGAATTGTAGCAGCGTATCTTTATCCAGAGTGTTTTACACAAAATACTAGATATTGTTTCTCGCTCTCATTACGCTTGTAAACGTATTCAGGTAGTTTCAACAAGGTCCGCCAGGACTGACCCTTTAGCCCCCTCTTAAACCATCTGTTTAATATTGAATTTAACCACACTCAAGTTTAATGTGTTTGGGAAGAATCACTTAAAGGAGTACAATAATGAAATATCATAGTTCCCAATTTCAAATATCACACATAATTTTGTTAATTGTTTTTATTCCTTTTCTAGGTTAGTTTTAAAATCGTCTACTGACAAATTTTAAATATTTTCAATGCAGTATCCCAAGTAGAAACATTTTACCGATGAGTCAGCCAGTCGCGGGAGTGAATGTGTATTTATTTCGCAGCTGTTAGCTGTTATCATGACTCATCTTATCACTCCGTGTCGACGCCGTCGCGGGGGGGGGAGGGGGGGAGGGGGGCAGGCGGCACCTCTCCTCCACAGCTAGCTTCACACTGTCGTGTCGTCTGCTGTCAGTCGTGCGCGCGTAGTTCTGTCGGCGAGCGCGAGTGTGGGTCGTGTGTTGTGATGTGTCGTGTTCGACTGTGTCTGGAATTCGGTTCTGTTTGTGTGGGTTTTATTATTATTATTAGCTGTGAGTTAAGCTGTTCATTTTTATGCAGTCTTTCACAGTTACCGGTAACTAATTAAATAACTAGTTATGCTTAAAAAATAGGCCCATTTATACAAAATTAATAAAATCCCGTATTAATTTTTTTAACGATACAACAATTTGATCAATGTTTTTAATATTTTTTTATCATTACTCTATTGTAACTGGTCTGCTTTTCTTATTTGACTACTCAGTTGAAAAGAATACTTTGTGTACTTAAAATACTTTACAAAGATCAAAATTCTTCTAAAATATTTTCATTTTAGCGAATTTCCCTATAGGGAATACGCTATTACGGTAGTAGTCATGGTAAGACCTAAGCCTGGGACCACTTTACTTTTTCATTTTGAGGTCCCCAGAAGCCAAAAACACCATTCGTTCATTTTCATATACAGGGTGTCCAGCTTCCACCTTTACAAACTTTTCCAGGTTATTAAGCATGCCAAAACAAACAGAAAAATCATATAAACATATGTCCGGAAATGCTTCGTTAAGCCGCTAGCCGCCATTTTGTTTTTTACACTTAAGAATTTTTATTTCCGTAACGGGTTGTTGTATGGAGTTCATATTTGGCATATACCTTAATCACACCAATGCTCATTTTTAGAAAAAATATTATTTTTTTCCGATGTATATTTTCAAAATGGCGGCCATTTTTAATTTTTGATCTCAAATATCTTAAAAACCGTAAATTTTATAAAAATTTTACTAGATACAAAAAAGTTGACAAATTAAATTATCTAAACAGTGATACCAAGTTTGTAAGGATCCGACAACAAATAACGGAGTTATTGAGATTTTTCTCTTAAAATAACCTAAATTGGCATTAATCATAGTGCAAAATCAGTGTTTTTCTACAGGAAAACCACCATAACTCCGTTATTTGTTGTCGGATCCTTACAAACTTGGTATCACTGTTTAGATAATTTAATTTGTCAACTTTTTTGTGTCTAAAAAATTTTTATAAAATTTACGGTTTTTTAGATATTTGAGTTTAAAAACTTAAAATGGCCGCCATTTTGAAAATATACATCGGAAAAAAATAATATTTTTTCTAAAAATGCGCATTGGTGTGATTAAGGTACATGCCAAATATGAACTCCATACAACAATCCGTTACGGAAATAAAATTTCTTAAGTGTAAAAAACAAAATGGCGGCTAGCGGCTTAACGAAGCATTTCCGGACATATGTTTATATGATTTTTCTGTTTGTTTCGGCATGCTTAATAACCTGGAAAAGTTTGTAAAGGTGGAAGCTGGACACCCTGTATATGTATATCTACTGTGGTACTGATAACTTTTGACAGGGACCTCCGATTTTGATGAAATTTGGTATGAAGGTATAAGACTAGGTCTATTTTCATGAGTTCGCGAACCAGCATGATCGGGTTATGGGAACGGGGTTTTATGGGGTTTGAAAGGGGTCAAAAATGGGTTTTCGGCATTTTTGGACCTCGATTTTCAAAATTCCTGAATTTTAACTAAAACCTTTTAAAAGAGCTAAAAAAAACAAACAATTTATTATTTTGAATTTTTAACTTAGTTTAAATGGTTACGGAGAAAATCCAAAAATTTGTTTTCCATGTTATTCTTATGGGGAATAAAGAAAACCCTATATCTTACATATTTATTGACATAACTTAATCAAATTCGGAATGTACATTATCTAGATAGAGTTTAATTTATACTTGCTTACAAAACCCATATGGCGGCAAACCTACATACTCACCCCCATGGGGTTTATGGGGGAAATGAAAAATTGCCAGAGCTTGATACAGTTTTGTGTTAACATTCACCAATTACTGATTAAATTATGTTTTCTAACAACACACCATGGCAGCAAACCTACATACTCGATCCTATGGTGGTTTTATTGGGAATGTAAATAATCTGAAATTCCATTGGAAATTCGCTGAGTACGCAGGTCTGCTGCGACGGGGGTATTTTTACTTTGTAAAATTATTTTATTTGGCTGATTTTATTTATCTAATATTTACTCCTCGTTGACACAATTATTCAGTTGTCCATTTATCCTTTTGTGCTTTTGTAACAAAGTATGTGCAAAAATCAAAGAGCTTGTACCTGATATCAGTTTCTATATTAATCTTTATAACTATTCTATAACCTTTATAACTATACACAAATTAATTAATTGAATTAATAAAAAAATTATAAAAAATACAGTATAGTATTTAGTTTTGGATCGTATGTTTCCAAAATAGATAACTTTATATCCTTTCCTTAACTTAATCTAAAACTCATGCACCCGACATTTTACGCGTGAATTATTTTAAGTAACTTATACAAAACCTATCTACAGTACTTCCCAAGTAATTTCTATTTAAAAACTAATCCAAGAAAAACTTGGTTGTAAGTAGTTGAGCTGGGTTAATCGCCGGTAGCCGCTCGAAGGTCTATATCATGTAATTACGTCCATTATGCGTGGTCGCGGCTGCTCCGTTCCCACCGGCCAATGTCCCAGTTCTGCATGTATCGCTGTATATCTGTGTGTGTAGTCCTACCTTGCAGCACCCGTGGGCGATACAGCACCAAAACCTGTTTGGCTCTCGGGTTTCGCGCAATTCTTTTTATCGTCGTCGAAACTGATATGGTTCGACCTACTTAGATTTTTTGCAAACCGTTTCTTGTATTTTTGAAGTATACTGTGTTACCAAATGTTTCTTTAAGTGAAAGCCAGTATAAGAGTGTTTTAAGACAGGTATATAGAGTGCGCTATTAATTTCATTGTTTTGTCTCACCTCTCACTTTCGCGAAAAAATCTTGGATGAGTTGGACTTAACTAACAACCAATAGGATTAGATAAAACCAGTTGTGCTTGAAATATATACGATACACCTACAAATTACCGCAATATGCTAGCAATCTATTTAACTCTCTTCAAGGATATATTTTTCAGTAAAATAAACCAATGCCAACTGGCTCCATAATAAAAAAGAAACAAAACACTACAACACCCAAGGCTGGTTCCGTGGTATCAGTGCGCAGTCAGTCGCAGGCAATTTACTGCGTTGATGAGGCTCTGTTAGTAAATTATTGTTTCAGCTGAGCAACTTGAGCAAACCGCCTTATCAAGGTCGTTCCATAACTGATAACAGCTCCGTGGCTGTGCGGTTCCTGGCGTGGAAGTGTTCAAATAAAATCACAAAATACTAATTACAGCTTCGGAGTGAACCAAGAGTTTGAAAGTGTGTGTTTTCCTTTCCTTATTCTTTGTAAAAGATGACCCACTCAAAGGAATATATACACACAACAGTAGTGTGTTTTGGTTACTTCTGCGCCGGAAGTCGTGCCATCTGCCCGAGCAGCTGCTCGAGCAGCTGGCGCCAGCTGCTATGTCACATAGCTTCCGGTGGGGGTTAGAGTGTATATATGAGATGCTGTAGTTATATTTTATGCCATATAGGTCGGGGTGGAGATGGCGATAGTGTTGGCGTTAGGGTGAAGTGAATTTGCGCATAAAATTAAAAGTTAGTTCAAAATTGAAATTCGTTGGTGTTAACGAAACTCTAACAGTTGAACAAAAATTAAGAGTTAGTTCAAAATTGAAATTCAAACTTATAATTGGAATCTGGAAAATATGTCAAGGTCATCCAGAGTAAGTTTTAAAAAATTCTATCCAACTATCACTAGAAATAGTTTTAAGTTGAAGTAGTTGGTGATAGCGGGATAATTGATTCGTGTAATGGGAGAGGTGTTTATCGTATGAAAGTTGGCGATCGAATGAGAAACGCCGCCTAGGGAGAGGGCTTATAAAACGGCAACCTCCCCCCACCACCCCTTCCCCCACTCCTTTAGACCAATAACCGGTTGCCGACACTATGTGGTAAAATTGAACTAGACATGGCGGCCGCCATGGATAATTCTAACCTCAAATCTTAGCTCAGCTGAAGAGAATAGAGGAGCATGAAGTAGGAATTGTGGTGACAGCGCTTATATGAGGAATAGTAGGGGTAAAATAAAAAAACTTGTTGAACACAGTCGATAGGTGTAACAAGTTCAAAGTTGTTGAATTGTAACATAGAATGCAAAATGTTGTAAATAACACTATCATCAACATTAACCTGCGAAGTCTTTGAAGAGTATAATGGGTTAAAACTGTACTTCTTCCTAACTCTATTTAAATTAGTTCTACACTTTGAAATTGAAGGTTTAGAAGTACTTTGTAATATGTGTTGTGTTCGCAAAAGCTTTAATTTTAAACATTGTGCAGTCATTATAACCGATGTGTTAAGTTCAGAAGTTAAAAGAAGACTGAGATATAAAATGAAGTGTAAAAGAAATTGAAACAGAACGCCAGAGTAGTAATTTTATAGGTTAGAATTTACGAAGGCTATTCCATGGATAATTCTAACCTCAAACCTAGTAAGTGAAGTAGTCATAACATAAAACTAACGAGAGATGATGACCGAGCGGATGCGAGGCAATGAATGTTTGTAGCGCGATAAACTACCCACCTTTATAGAGGCAATAACTCCAGCCAGATGGCGGCAGATGGCAAGCAAATGACTGGTTGACCGACTTTCACCTGAGTAGTAAGAGAAGTAGGGTTCTGTGTCTATCCCTACTCCTTGGGGTCAATGACCGACCGGAAAGGTCAATGACCCCCCCCCTCCCCCCCCCCGAAAAAATGGAGCCCCCCCCCTTCCCCCACTCCTTCCCCTACTCCTCTGGGTCAATGGCCGGTCACCACCTTTCCCTACTCCTTCTAGGCCAATGACCGGTCACCACCGGTTGCTGACTCTATGTGGTGAAACCAGACCAAACATGGCAGCTGCCATGGATAATTCTAACCTCAAACCTGCTGCGCATACAACGAGTTCTCCGGACCGGAATCAGTCCATGCTATGCGCATGCGCCTAGTCCTGTATTACTCACTTTAGCGCTACTGCACATGGATAATTCTAACCTCAAACCTTGGTTTTGTGTTGTTGCGCATGCGCCGCTCCCCACTCCTTTGCCTTCCTTTTACACTGCTGCGAACTGGACTGGATTGAACACTGTATTGGAGTGAAACAACTTCCCCCACTACTCGAGAATCCGAGGAGCAATACGAGCCTGATCTTAGCGTCAGTCGTCAACAAACTTTCATAGCGAAAGGTTGTTGGCGACTCAGCAAGAGGTTTCAAATATATAGTAGGCCTATATATATTTGAACTTCTTCTACTACGTTGCGTTTTTTAATGCAATGTAGTATGTGTGTGTGTGTGTGTGTGTGTGTGTGTGTTTAGTTTTAAGTTGTATTTAATTTAAGAAATAATTTGCGCATTGCGATGTTAGTTATAAGTTGGGTTTAGCATTAAGGTGTATTAATTTTAAGAGGTGTTTAGCATTAAGGTGTATTAATTTTAAGAATAATGATGGTATTTGGTTGTGTTGAATTATTTGGTTTTTAATAATGATGTGTTGTTAGTTTTAAGTGTTGATATTAATAATTTATGTTGTTGTTTTGCCTTTCAGCTAGATGTTAGGGGGTAGATTAACTGTAAATTCAGAAGTTCAGTTGAACTTCACTTAGAAGGGGTGGGACATCCGCAAATTGCGGACTAGGTTTTTTGCATTTTGTTTAGGAATATGATGGGTGGGATTAGTTTGGGTGGGTGTTAGAGTTGCGTTTCTGCATTAGCTGTTCCAGTTTCCCTGAAATTAATGGTTACGCTTTGATGCGGACGGGACGTTACGCTTTGATGCGGACGGACCAGGGCCTCCCTGCTGTTCCAGTTTCCCTGAAATTAATGGTTACGCTTTGATGCGGACGGGACGTTACGCTTTGATGCGGACGGCCCAGGGACCTCCCTTGCAGAACGTAACTAGTGGGTTGGGAGTGGGAACCGCTAGGCAAACAGGGTGGTGGGAACAGTATTACTGTTCCCATCACCTTGGATCATTAGAAATCTTGAATGACCTTGACCCACTTTCGGAAGGGTCAATGACCCCCCCCCTCCCCCCCCCCTCCCCCCCCCTCCCCCCCCGAAAAAATGGAGTCGATTCCCCCCCCCCTTCCCCCACTCCTTCCCCCACTACGGGTGAACGACCGGTCATGACCTGAAAAATTAAAATGGCTATAACTTGATAATGGATTGACGGATTTGGACAAGCGATACATCATTGAAAAGGTCTATGTAAGACAAACATTTTGGTAAAAGAAGAATTTGGTTATCTTATTTTAGTCAAAAGTTATGCGAATTATTTTAAATAAATACCTTCTCTTTCCCCTTTTCCCCCACCTCCCAGGTCAATAATCAGTCTCGGCCAGCTGCTACCCCTCTCATTGGCATATTGTTATAAAAGACGCACCGACTGCGGCTAACATTTCATTCTGATTACAGACGTTACGCTGCGAACTTGGAGCCACAACCATGTTATCTCTGCCAACTACAACTTCTACTTTAACTTCTACTTCGACTTCTATTTCTACTACGGCTGTTCCTGCACCTAAGAAAACTCTTCGCCTCAAAAACCTTCCTGATTGCTACAAGAATCGACTTGCATCTCAACCTTCAACTTCTGGAGCTATTCTTCCGCCAACCAACACTTCTAGACTTCGTAGTATTTTTTCACCGCCTTCGCCTTCAAAGGACTCCGCACCACCATCAACTACTATGCCGCCACCGCAGAAGCCAGTTCACCACCATCCTAATACCCCTTCCGTTGAAACCATTGTTCATCGTCTTAGCACACCTATTATCCCACTATCACCATTGCCTCCTACCCCACCACTTAGTACACCTGAAGATCATACCTATCACAAAACTGATTCCTCTCAACCTGCTACTAAATCATCTCCTAAATCAGCTCCTAAACCAGCTTCTAAACCAGCTCCTAAACTTACTCCTAAACCTACTCCTAAACCCGCTCCTTCAGAGCAATTTCAATTATTACAAGAAGAGCGTCGTAGGGCATTTAGCCGTCCCACTACTTGCCCTGAAATGCTTACTAGGGGAATTAAGAAAGGATCACCTTGTGGGAGGAAATGTGTAAAAAACGAAAGTTTTTGCCGTGTACATGTCGTAAAACATATTTCTGAACCACAAGTGACAGAAACCCCCACTGTTGAATACCAATCCAAAATTATTGGTGTGAAAGGAAATAGGCTTAAGAGAGGTTGTGTCTATTTTTTTGAAAGTGTTATTGACAACAAACACATTTTGGCAACTTGTAACGGCGTAAGATATAATATTAAAGTGATTGAATCCTTGCGCAAAGAGAAATCAGTTTATGAGTTAGACTCTAAAGACTATCTCCTCAGACACAAACTGGATGGTATTACAAGGTGGGGGCGTAGCAAGTAAATTCACATAGCTTTTTCCAAATTATTGCTTAAAAAAATACTGGGGGAGAAACACAACGCGTTATAGCGTTGTGTTTCTCCCCCATTATTTTTTAACACTCTAAGTCTCGTGACCTACTAACCTACTTCCATCCAAGTAGTAAGAAAAGTACTTCCCCCACTCCTTTGGGTCGATGACTGGTCATGGTCAGCACCTATCCCTCATTTGCATACTATTATAAAAGCGGAGCGAGCGTTGGTCACCCCTTCATTTTTCTTCTACACGCCGCTCTTGTCGTTTCGTCTCTGCTGTTTACAATATTTCTTGCTTCAAAATGCCTCCTCATCTGAATGAAAATTTTAATTTTTCTGAAATTTCTGATGTTTTTGAACAATCTGAAGACACTTTAAGTAACGACAGTGAAAGTGAAGATGATGAGGACGATGATGATTATACTGTTGAACTTAGTGAAGAACGTAAAGTCATAGCAATTGATCCACAATTTCCATTTGATACAATAGAAAAGTTTATGGCTGAAGCTAATAAATGGTTGGACTCAGGATGTTATGTACGAATTGACTCTTTTATATTGTATGGTGATAGTCATTCTTTCCTTGTTACACCAAATGACAGAGACCGCATGTTGCAGTGGGCACAATCTATGATGGAGTGCTACGAACAAGGTGTGGACACTGGCGGCTATTTTCTTGCACAACTAGTGTAATAACAAATTACCCTTCCCCCACGTAGTGAAGAAGGAAAAGAAATATTAGGAATCTAATTATAATACTTCCTTCCACATATAAAGAAGAAGGGGAAAGGAGTGGGGATTATAAAGTGGTGGGGGAATGTGTATAAATGCAGGTTGTTTCAAGAGACTTTTATTATTATTGTGGCTTTAGCAGAAACAACATGGAGTTTAAATCTTCAGCAAAAATAAGGAATAATATAATAAAGAAAGAAATTCGCAAGAAAGAAAAGATTGAACTTATAAAATTACAACTTATAATACCTTCCATTGAAATTGGATGTAGCAAACTAAAGACTTTGGTGAAAACTAACGAATATTTGTTACAATTGCTAAAAACAATCGAAGAGTTGAAGAGAAAGAATGGACATTCTACATAGTAAAATTTGAACATTTTAATATAAATAAGTAAACTGAAAAAAGTAGATGTAGAATAGAGAGCGAGGAATAGATCACTTTGTGGTAATGGACTAACATGCCACTTAGTGCTCTATTCCTCGTTCTCGCGTTAAATTGGATTACCTTGACCTATTTGTTTGACTGTTAGAATTTGGTTAACACTGTTGAATTTCAGTTTTGAATTAATGTTTATTTTTATTCAACTGTTAGAGTTTTTTAACACTGTCGAATTTTAGTTTTGAACTAACTTTTAATTTATGCGAATTTTCAGTTCAACTCTAGTTAATTTATGCGCAAATTTAGTTTAACCAAGTGCCTGTGCTCTAGCCATTTCCTCTCCAACATTTGTTCTTTTAACATCTGTCCCATAACATCTGTCCTAACAGATGTTAAAAGAAAGTTTGTTAAAGTTTGAATATAAAGAAGTATATACTAAAACTCCAATGGGAATAAAGAACACGAATGAACAATTAGTTTGTAGAAGGTTAATATTTTGTTGAAAATGTTTGATTTTCTAGGATAGTGAAGAGGATGAAATAGTGGTGGGGGAACCATTATAATAGGAGGAACGTGAGAGCCCACTTCATTTCTTGGTGAAATTTCGAAGAGTAAACATCTCAACATGTATCGTTGCGATAAATGTTCGGAATCGTTTCACGATGAAATTCTATTAGACTGTCATAAAGAACTAATTCACAACAACCCAGAAGAAAAACAAGAACAACAAGAACAACAAGAAGAACAAGAACAACAAGAAGAACAAGAAGAACAAGAAGAACAATATGAAATAACAGCAACATCTTCAACTACTTTACCAAATCTACAAGTATTTGCATTACCTGGTAAAGTAGTAATGCATCATAAGATTCAAAATGAAAACTTGAAGCTAGAAGAATTTATTAGAGAAGCAAAACCAATTGTAAGTAAAACTTTAAAAGAAGAATTAAAAAGATTGAACTTTCTTAAATTTGGTTTACTACTAGAAGCTATGTTTATAAATGTACAAGAAGAATTATCACCAAGAGGATTCATAACAAAAAACCGAACCATTATGGAAAGTTCAAACATTGATTCAATAGTAGAGAACTGTATAGAAGAAATATTAACAAAAATTCAGGAACACGAAGGAAGAGGATCCGGATGGAGTCTTACAAGTATTGAAGTATTAGATATAAGAGTTCACAAACATGGATATGGACTAATGGGATCAAGTTACATTCCTCTGCAAAAAAGAATTGAAGATACAAAATCTTGTATTAATGTTAAAAATGAAGACAATGAATGTTTTCGTTATGCAATGACAACTAAATTTGTACCACATCATGTGAATAGACCTGACCAAGAATATGAAAATCAAAGATTTAGATACAATTTTCAAGGAATCACTTATCCTGTATCACTGAAAGATATATCAAAATTTGAGAAGAAAAATCCCGGTACGTCTATCAATGTTTTTGCATTAGATAGTTCAAACAAAGTGTATCCTTTACGTATTGCAAAAGAAGAGCTACCAGATCATACGGATTTACTACTACTAACGCGAGGAGATGTGTCTCACTATGTGTACATAAAGCAATTTGATCGTCTTGTTAACAAGCAACTTTCAAAAAATCGAAACAAAAAGATAATTTGCAAGAGATGTTTTAATTTTCAACGAGAAGGAAGAGAAGGAAGAGAATGGTTACAAGAGCACAAAAGACTATGTAACAATAATTATGAAGCAAAGATTAATTTACCTGCGGAAAACAGAGCATTCGTTAAATTTGAAAACGTTCATTATCAATACCGTATCCCTTTCGTTGTGTATGCGGACTTTGAATCAACACTTGTTCCTGTTGAAGATGAAAATTGTGAAGCTAGAAAAAGTGTCAAGTATCAAATGCACAAACCAAACAGTTTTTGTTTAATGGTGAAATCGACATTATCAGAAGAACATTTAAACAGATATGGATTAACTTCAGAACCTCTAGTATATCGTGGTGAAAATGTAGAAAAAATATTTCTTGATCACTTATATTCAATAGCTGGAAATGTACAAAGATTATATACAAATATTGTACCAATGAAAACGATGGAGGAAGAAGAAGAAATTCAACATGAAAATGCAACTCGATGTTTCTTGTGCAAAAATGATTTTACTATTGAGAATTATAAAGTTAAAGATCACGATCACCTCACTGGTTATTACAGGGGTGCTGCTTGTAATAAATGCAACTTGAGCTATCGTTTACCACTATTTATTCCTGTGGTTCTGCATAACCTCAGTGGGTACGATGCTCATTTCATAATACCCGAATTAGGAAGAGACGATGGTAAAATTGATGTATTAGCTGAAACTTCAGAGAAGTTCATCAGTTTTTCCAAAGAAGTTGGAAACATGAAATTAAGATTCTTAGACTCCTACAGATTTATGCCGTCGAGTTTGTCCAAACTTTCAGAAAATTTAAGGAAACAAGATTTAATCGAAACAAAGAAAATTGTAAATAACGACAAACTGGATTTGGTACTTCGGAAAGGTGTGTTTCCATATGATTACATAGACAGTTTAGAAAAATTTAATGAAACATCACTTCCGGCTAAAGAAGAATTTAAAAGTAAACTTTACGACATGGACATATCTCAAGAGGACTATGATCATGCATGTAAAGTATGGAACGAATTAGGATTTAGAACATTAGGAGAATATTCAGATTTTTATGTTAAATTAGATGTAACTTTATTATGTGATATAATGGAAGAATTTAGAAATACGTGTTTTGCAGCTTATGGATTGGACCCTCTTCATTCGTACACTTCACCTGGATTAGCATGGCAAGCCATGTTGAAAGAAACAAATTGTAAAATACAACTTCTTACTGATATAGATATGGTTTTAATGTTAGAGTCAGGAGTTCGAGGGGGATTGACGCAAAGCGTTACACGACATTTTAAGGCGAACAACAAGTATCTGCCCGATTATGATGCATCAAAACCAACAACATTCCTGGGTTATTTTGATGCAAATAACTTATACGGATGGGCAATGTCAAATCCCCTTCCATATGATAATTTTAAATGGATAGATCCAGAATCGATTGGAAACATAATGGATATACCGAAGCATGGTGAAACTGGTTACATTTTTGATGTGGATTTTGAATATCCTGAACATCTTCATGATCAACATTATGATTTACCACTTCTTCCGAAGACTGAAATTTCCCCTACTGGAAGATGGCCAAAATTATTGATGACTTTAACCGACAAGTCTCGATATGTTGGACACTACTGGATGATACAACAGGCTTTAGACTTAGGACTGAGAATTACAAAAATTAATCGAGTACTACAATTTTCTCAATCTTGTTGGTTAAAACCTTACATCGACAACAACACAAGAAGAAGAGCCGTCGCTACATCAAGTTTTCAAAAAGATTTTTTCAAATTAATGAACAACGCAATATTTGGCAAGACTTTGGAAAACAAAAGGAAACATAAGGATATCAAATTGGTAACTGATCCAGTAAAATTACAGAAATTAGTGCAACAACCAAACTTTGGTTCATCTGTAATTATTAATGAAAATCTAGTTGTTATTTCCATGAACAAGAAGTCAGTTGAAATGGATCGTCCTTTGTATCTTGGAATGTCAATCTTGGATATTTCAAAAACACATATGTATGAGTTTCATTATAAGAAGATGGTTAACTATTATGGAAGAGAGAACATTGGTATTGCATATATGGATACGGATGCACTCATTTACTGGATTAAAACAAATGACATGTATGAAGATCTACGCACCTTTATATATAAAGATGATTTCGACTTTTCCGATTATCCTAAGGATCATCCAAATTACGACTACGACAAAAACAAGAAAGTATTGGGAAAATTTAAAGATGAAACAAATGGTGTGCCGATGATGGAAATTGTCTGTACATAAATGAAAGGAATGAACATCAAGTCACAAAAAAAGCCAAAGGAATAAAAACTTCTTTCCTGAAGAAGAATGTACAGTTTGAACATTATAAAAGATGTTTGTTTGAAAATGTTGAAACAACTGCAACGTTCAACACTATTAGAAGTTATAATCATCAACTTTTTAGTGTCAAACAAACAAAGTGGGCATTAAGCTACAAAGATGACAAGCGCCATATTTTAGAAGATAAAATTAATACTTTACCATTCGGCCACTACTCCCTTAACCCTATCGACCAGTAAACCTATTCTTCGTCCTCTACCTTCTTCCTTTTTCCTTTCCGTAAAGAAGAGGGGACATGGCAAACCCAATGCCATGTTCCCTCTTTTTTACACTAATATGAAATGGCCTTGACCTATATTCAAACTATATAAATGAGAATTAACTATTCTATGGGTCAGTATTTTTACAAGCGGTGTACAAGAAACATCTGAAGATGGAAAGTGTGAAGGACAAGATTGTAAATGAACTACATAAACCAGCAAGAAGAAGATTTCCAAGAAGAAGTACAATCATTAAAGGAATGAATGATCTTTATCAAGCTGATCTCATTGAAATGATACCGCACAGTAAATTAAATAAAGGATTTAAATATATTTTAACAATTATAGACTGTTTTACTAAAATAGCTGACGCTTTACCATTGAAGGATAAGACTGGTAAAAGTGTTACAAAAGCTATGGAAACCACAATACAAAGAAATAAATTTAAAATTAAACATCTACAGACCGATGATGGAAAAGAATATTTTAATAAAGACTTTGGAGCTTTGATGAAGAAATATCAAATAAATCATTATTCTACAAATTCTGAAGTTAAAGCTTCAATAATTGAAAGATTCAATAGAACATTAAAAGGTGCGATGTATAAACAATTTTCAAAAAGAGGATCATATGTATGGTATGACATATTACCACAACTTATAAAAGAGTATAACAACAAATATCATCGTACCATTGGAATGAAACCTATCCAGGTAAATAGTGCTAATGCCAAAATTGTATTACAACGTATTAAAAATAATACAACACCAAAATTGGAAAAATTGCAACCAAAGAAGTTCAAGGTCAACGATAAAGTTCGTTTAAGCAAATACAAAGGTGTATTTAGTAAAAGATATCTACCAAATTGGACTAATGAAGTATTTACAATTTATAAAGTGCAACCAACTATACCTGAAACCTATTTATTAAAGGATAACAAGGGTGAATTACTTCAAGGTGGATTCTACGGACACGAATTGTTGAAATCAACAGTTGGTGATGTATATCTTGTCGAGAAGATTTTACAAAGGAAAAAGGATATGGTTAAAGTCCGGTGGTTAGGGTTTGATAAAAGTGAAGACTCTTGGATTCCTTCAAAAGACTTAGTATAGTTGTTTAATAGCTCATTGTGTGTTTAACCTTTATACAAGATGGAGATTGTACAACAAAAAGATCGATTTAATATCAATAACATTGATGAATTGACAGTTGACAATGATAAGTTAAATCATGGAAAACATGGTGAATTACTACCAAATACGATAAGATGTCTAATAACTGGTCCTTCAAATTGTGGAAAAACTAATGTTGTTTTTAACCTTATAACTAATCCTAAAGGATTGCGTTTTAATAATATATACATTTTTTCAAAATCATTGCAACAACCAAAATATCAATTATTGGATAAAGTACTTGCAAGTGTACCTGAAGTGAATTTTTACAAGTTTAATGCCAGTGAAACAATTATGCAACCAAATGAAGCAAAACCATTTTCTATTTTTATATTTGACGATGTTTCTTGTGAAAATCATGACACAATAAGGAATTATTTTGCTATGGGAAGACATCATAATATTGATAGCATTTATATTGGTCAAACATACAGTAAAATTCCAAAACAACTTATAAGAGACAATGCAAATATGTTGATCATCTTCAAGCAAGATGAAACAAATTTAAAGCATATATATAATGATCATGTAAATGCGGATATGCCATTTGAAAAATTTAAAGAGATGTGTGGCAAAGCATGGAATGAGAAATATAGCTTTCTCGTTATTATGAAGGAAGAAGATATTAAAAATGGTAGATATCGTATAGGGTTGGATAAATTTGTATTTATGCGTTGAACTACCGATGCTACATCTAGTTACATGTTGAACTTCACAGTGTAAACATGGTGAATCAAGAAAAACTATTGAAAGAAATAAAATCACTGAGTGATTCTATTAGGATGAAGAATCGTGCATTGAGGATGGGTTTAAGTGAAAGAGAAGAATTTTTAGAGACTACATTTAAACCTATTACGGAACCTTTAAAACAGATATCAGAAACTATTGGTAAACCTCGTTATGAAGGAGATGTTTTACTACCAGTTTCTAAACAAGAAGTACAAGCATTAAAAAAAGAAGAAGATGATGATTCATATACAAGTGCTAGTGAGCAAGAAGAAACAAAAGAAGAAGAAGAACCAATTGTTGAAAAGGAAGAAGAACAGCCAATACCTGAAGCTGAACAATCTATTCCAAATTTAACTCAATTGAGTAGCGATATATTACAACATGGACCTCTTGGAAGAAAATATATAATGAAAATGCTACATGATATGAAATCAAACCCGAATTTGAGTAGATCACACGTATACGGAGCAAGAATTGATGGGAATGAATTGAAGATTGGCGATTCAAAGCTTGAAATAACACAAGACGATTACATCATTATTGGTGAGCATAGATATAAAGGAACAAAAGGATTATATGAATTAATTTTTAAAAACATACCACTAAGATATTCATCCAAAGATTTAAGTGTTTTTAAGGAGATTCTCCAAAATACTAACGCTCATAAAAGAAACTATGTAAAGGATGCAATGATTAATCGTTCACGTGCAACAAAATATAACATCGTTATAAAAAAGTTGTTTCCTCCACGAAAATTGCCAACATTACGTACTGCACCAGCGGTGAGACAACCACTGAAAAGAAAAACTTTATCACTTATGGATTTATCACTTCTTGAACAACATGGTAAAAAGAGTAAAGGAGATACTTCAACATCTGGTAAAGGATTGATGAAAAATCTATACAATACGAATGTGATTTACTACAACGATATCAATAAATTGGTTGATAGAATGAGACTATTGCATGAAGCCATGGAAGCCGGTCATACAGGTTTGAATAATGAATGGGTGGCTCTAGTTGATGAACTTAGGAATCGCGGTATAGTCGTATAATTGTCCGTGGATATAAAAGAGGTGCAAGCATAAGACGTATCAGTTCTAACATGAGCGTCGACAAGTTCGGACGGTACTCCGCTTTAGGAGTGCAAGTTGGAGAAGACAGAAAAAGAAGTGGATTACCGCAAACACCTGAAGGTGACTATAGCATAAGTAATAAACGTTTAAAACTAGTTAAAGATCCAGAAGAAGATACTGATGGAGCAAATTTGAAGACAGTAAAAGAAGCTACTTCAACATCATTAAAATTACATAAGAATACTTACGATGTTAAATCACATAGATTAATTAATGTTGGTAAACCAACTGAAGGTTCTGATGCAATTACTAAAGAGTACTTATCATCTGAACTTTCAAATACTTTAAAATTGCAATGGGGTAACAACTTAAAAGATGGACAAACATATGATGCTGGAAATTATAGAATAACCAACGTGGGAAATCCCAAAAATGATAAAGATTCAGTTAATAAAGAATATTTACATTCTATAATACCGGAAAAAACTAAACATGGATATTCTTTTTATAAATTTATTATAAATGACATTGGATACCCAAAGGAAGACGGCGATGCTGTAAACCTGAAATATATCAAGGACAACTGTATTTTACAAGATGGTGATGAAATCGATTGTCATGGGAAAGTGTTGTCAAATGTAAAGTTCGGTTCTCAACCAAAAGATGCTGTTACTATGGAACAATTATCTAAAGAATTAAAAAAGGAAACATCCAATTTTGTAAAACATGAAGATGCCGTGTTAAAGCGGGGAGATAAATTTATACATGGAAATGAAAAGTTTAATTTAATGCAAGGAAATAATGATGAATGGGATGCAGGACATAAAACAATAACAAATGGAAGATTTGGTATAAAAGATACAGATGTACCTCTAATGGTGCAAACATTAATTGCGAGTGGTGGTACATTAGGTACATACAATGGTCGTAATAGAAGAATAAAAGATATTTATCCTGGTTACGAAGAAAATGATTGTGTTACAATGAAACAAACAATAACTTGGGATAAACACTTTGGGACCCAATATGATGCAAAGATGAAGAAAATAATTAATATTTTACCAGGTGAAGATTCAAATGATGCTGCTACTATTGGACAAGTCATAAAAACATCAAAAAGTGATTCAACAGCTTACACATGTAATGATAAACGTATTATGCAATTACATGATCCTCAACATCCAAAAGATGCTGTAACTTTAGATTGTTTAATAAGAATAGTGGGTAATTTACTTATTGATACCCACAATCATATAGCTAGTACAACGAATCATGTGGTGATTCAACCCGATGAACGAGAAGCTTGGATTAAAAATAGAATCATAAATCAGTATATAATTAATTTGAATAACTAAGTCTTTAAATATAAAAGATTTTGCACAAGTTATTCATTTATGTAAAGTATCTCGTAGAGTAAACACACCAGTTATATAAGACAACATAATGAAGACCGTATCGCTCAGTCATCGTCAAGACAGCGGCAAGAGAGGACGTGGTATAACATCAGCTGCATTATCCCTGCTCAGACGGATTCCAGTTGGTGCTGTTGTAAATCGAACGATAGACGCTTTACCATACGAATTACATCTGCCCGGAGGTTATCAATATTGTGGACCTGGAACTAAGTTGGCAAAACGTTTAGCAAGAGGAGATCCTGGAATTAATAAATTAGATCAAGCTTGCAAAGAACACGATATAGCATATTCAAAGTATAAAGATTCAACAAATAGATCAATAGCAGATAAAATTCTAGCGGAGAAAGCTTGGCAAAGAGTAAAATCAAGTGACGCAAATATTGCAGAAAAAGCAGCAGCTTGGGCAGTAACTACAGCCATGAAGACAAAAGCAAAGTTAGGTGGTGGAAGACGTCGCAGAGGAAGACCTGCAAAGAGAGGCGCTCCCAAAAGAGGTGGAAACATTAAAAAAGGACGTCGTAGAACTCATAAGGCAAGTGTAAAGAAGACTTCTGTTTGGCAAATGGTAAAAAACGGAGCAGGTTTATACCTAAGACCATACCGTGTGTACTAAATAAGAAGAATCAATTGATAATTCCAAATAAAGCCTTAACAAATCATCAGTTAAATGATTATGTAAAATGTTTGAAAATACCATTCTTTCGAGGAGTTTTTATGAAAGATGCATTACCAACTAAAATATGGAAAAATGAAACTGGAATAGTAAATTTGGATTCCACCTATGGTCCAGGCACTCATTGGGTATGCTATAAAAAACTCGGACAAACCATTTACTACTTTGACAGTTTTGGCAATCTACCACCGCCAAAAGAACTGCAACATTATTTTCGAAACTCCAAAAACATTTTTTACAATTACAAAAGAGAACAACCTAACAATACTGAAATATGTGGGCATTTATGTTTGGAGTTTCTAGCGAAGAGTGTCAGTCAGCTTTAAGATGTCATCGTATACAGTGTCACTGAGTGGAAATTCATCCACATTAAAAAGTACGCTGTTCCCAGCATTGCGTCTATCCAAGGAAAGATTATGGGAAGCGGCATTACTTGATTTGACTACCTACAATTCAATTCCTAATGTTACAGAAGGAAAAAACAATTTACTACATTATTATGAAACTAAGGATGCTGCAGGAAAATACTCAGAATTGAAAATAATTACATTTCCTACTGGAGCATATGAAATTGATGACATAAACCAATTATTACAGAAACAACTCGGAGAAGACAATATCACCGTTAAAGGAAACAATAATACTTTAAAAGCAGAAATAACTTCGAAATATTATATTGATGTCAGCTTGGAACAGTCGATTGGCAGTTTACTTGGATTTACAGATACAAAAAATAAAATCTTAACTCCTGGAACTACTCATTCGGGTGATTCAACTGTAACAATATTGAAAGTAAATAGTATTGATGTCACGTGCAACATTATACACGGATCGTATAGAGATGGAGTTAATCAACATATTTTACATACATTTTATCCAACAGTGGCTCCCGGTTTTAAAATTGTTGAGAAGCCACAAAACTTGATATACCTACCGTTAAACACCAGTTTCATTTCAGACATCGTACTGAACATATTGGATCAAGACGGTCATAGTGTTGACTTTAGAGGAGAAACAATTACTATACGGATACACATCAGAGCAGCAACATAAAAGTCAACATGGGATTATCATTTAAACCGCAACGGAAGAGTCGGGAGCTCAGTAGCTCCTCGACATTGGAAGAGTTAACATCGGAAAACATTCGTTTTCTACAGAAGATTGGATTGAAACTTAACAGCGATGGATATCCTGGATATATCTCAAGGACCAACGTTCGACGAAACACTATGGGAGAAGGAATATCACACGCACAACCCTTACACTTCATCAAAATTAAACAATAACGATGAAATAAGGATCCCCATTCAACAACAAGATATTTACACTTTACCGTGTGAAAGTTACTTGTACATCGAAGGACAGGTATTAAAATTGGATGGAAAAACTGCTTCAACAGTTCCTTTTATAAATAACCCGATGGCATATCTTTTTGATGAAATAAGATATGAAATATCAGGGGTGACGGTTGATTCAACAAAAAAGGTTGGTTTAACAACGACATTGAAAGGATTAACATCATTAACACCGCATGAGAAGAATTCAATAGTCACTGCCGGATGGGTTGCCCCCGATAAAGACACTATAACACCAGCTTCCAACGGTCACTTTGATTTTCATGTACCTTTACGATTGCTTTTGGGATTCGCTGAAGATTACAAACGGGTAATAATAAATGTCAAACAAGAATTAGTATTACTCAGATCTTCAACTAATAAGGACTTAATACTTGCAGACCCTGCAACTACGGAAGATAAACTGGAATGGCAACTACAGTTGGATAAAGTTGTTTGGAGAGTACCTCATGTAAGATTGGCCGATGAACATAGAATCCTATTATTGAGAAAGTTAAAATCTGACCGTGATATTGTGATGCCATTCCGAAGTTGGGAATTTCATGAATACCCTACACTACCTCAGACAGAAAGACAAACATGGACCGTCAAGACATCAACTTACTTGGAACGAGCAAGGTACATAATACTCGGTTTTCAAACTAAGCGAAAAGATGTTATCACTGCAAATGCTGGTCAATTTGATCACTGTAAAATAAAGAATTGTAAAGTTTTCCTAAACTCTCAATTCTTTCCCTATGACAATTTGAATGTCATGTTCAGCAAAAAACGTTTTTCCATTTTATACGATATGTATGCAAGATTTCAATCGTCATATTATGGAAAGACTAATACACCACTATTATCACCTGACCAGTATTATTCCAAGGCTCCAATAATTGTAATCGATTGTTCAAAACAAAATGAATCGGTAAAATCATCAAGTGTGGATATAAAAATTGAAATGGAATTTGAAGAACCAGTAGCGGATGGAACTTCGGCATACTGTCTAATTCTACATGATAAAATAGTTACTTACACACCGCTGACCGGAATTGTGAAGAATGTACTTTAAGAAGAATTGTATAACAACTGCAAATTTTTGAGGTTAGAATTATCTGCTTTAATTTTTGAGGTTAGAATTTCATTTGTGAAAGACAAGTTGAAAACAAACAATTATGTAATTGTATAAATTTCAAGGATTTTACGAAAAATATAAAAGCGAGAAAATAATTAGTAGAAACTTCATTCTATCTTCAACCGTCGTATGGGAAACATCATTCGCAAGATGAATTCTACTAACGGAGAAGAAAATACACCTCTAATGGATGATAATAGTTCAGATATAGAAAAACAAGTTGAACGAGAAATGGACGAGTTCCTAAAATTCAACAAACATAAGAAAAGAGAAGAAGAAAAAGCTGAAAAAGAAGTAAAAAGGAAGAAGGTTGAAGTTAACATTACAACCAATATTTTAACAGAAGTATTTCTTCGGATTATCTACCCAATTTCTTCATGCATGACAAAAAGTATATCAGTTGGAATTTTAAAATCAATGGATTATTCACCAATTGTTATTTTAAATCATGGAAACAAAATGGTTACTTTCAGTGAAACTACTTGGGAATCTCTCATGAAACATTTACATCTTTTGGAGTGCTATTTAAGTAACAACACATTTGGAAGAAGAACAAGATTAAGTTTATTGGAATCAAATATTGAAGTTGATATAGTAAAACATCGTGGAGGACAAATTGTTCGCTTCAGAGATTTAACCACACATAATGTTAAATTATATTTCACTAAAGAAGAATTTTACACTTTAAGTTGTACTACCGGTCCCGTCACCAGATATTTGAAACAACTAATATTTTCAAGTGCAATAATTAAAGACTATCTAATTGATACATTGGACAAAAAACCTTTTGTTCCAATTTTATACGGTCCCGTGGATACTTCAATCTTTAATAGAATACCTCAAGAAGTTGAAATGTGGAGACAATTAAACAACTATCACACCAATTTTAATATTGATGAAGTGGCACAAGAAGTGAAAGAAGAAGAACAATCTTGTCTGTTATAAACATCGGCTCATTCAATTTTTAAGTCAGTTGTTAGTAAGACTTCATCATGAATAAACGGGTTTCGTTTTCTAATGCGCCACATATAATGGAAGTTAAAAGAGGTATAATTGAATTTCAAGCTTTTCGAGGAAATGATGGTAATTTTATTATTAAAGAATTAGTAATCTTGGACATGAACACATCAGTAGTTTATCATTATTTGTTTAAACCTCCAGTATCATTTAATAGACTAACAACTAAAGCGAAAGTTACAAACAAATGGTTGAACAAACATTTTCATAACTTAAGATGGGATGAAGGTTTCATTAATTATAACATGATGCCGCACATTATGAATCATTATTGCAAAGAGTTTAAAATTATCTACACAAGGGGATTGGAAAAAGCAAATTGGATACAATCATTTACAAGCAACGAAGTGATTAATGCAATTATTGATAAAGATTTCCAATGCTACTTCAACGAACTTTGTATTTCATCAAAAAGTTTTAAACATCGAAGGTCACAGTGCGCTTTAAAGAATGCCTACCGCTTGAATAATTTCCTTCAACAAACTGGTGGGGGTAGTGTCGATTATAAAAGTGAGAGCGCTACCATGACACAGCATGAGTATTACTCAAACCTCCGAAGAGACAACATCTCCGACGGACATTCTTATTAACAAGAAGATTAACAACAACATCAATATGGCATCACAGAACTTACTTCAAAGTTTAGTTGATCAGTTCAACGCTCATTCTAAATCATCAATTCTACCTACGAAGAAATGTTCTGAACTAAAAGAAGAAAAACACTACATCATTCATACTATTAAGAAAATGGAAACTTCAGTAGGTGATGCTATAAATTGCACTTTGAGCGAGGCACCTTATACAATTGGTGATGAAGCAAAATTTCAGATCTTCTTACCAAAGCGCTTCGTACAACTACTTCAAAATGAAGATCTTCGTATAATTCAACCCGGCGCACTCTATTTGGTATCACATGGACCCAGTGGAAACAACTCTACTGAACTTACAATTCATGTAACACCTACTACTGATTAATTTGTACATAACATTGTAAATATTTCTTTGTATTTGTTTTTTCAATAAATATGATATAAAACAAAAAAAAATAAAAATAAAAAAAGCAACATATTGTAATGTCTTTGTACATTACAATATGTTGCTTTTTTTAAAAATTCCACGGGATGACCTTGACCCAATTCTGTATAATTATAAAAGGGGAAATGTACTTGCAAAATTCATCAGTCTACTGCTACCTTTCATACCGTACACATCTCGCTCTTAATCCCTGAATATAAAACTGCAACATGTCCCTAAAGGTCAAGTGTGCATCTTACGATACTAACACCATAACAACTTTTGAACAACTCGAAGATTTAACCAACGAAATGCGAGTTTTACTTACCGGTGGTTATCACTTAACTGTTGATGTTAGTGCTACTAATACAAGGATGTTCACTAAAACAAAATATTGCGATGATGAAATATTTATTTCTACACAACCTACAACTTCTTCATCGCCAACTGGTCAACATAACATCAAGTTCCAAAAGTATTACCAATGTTGAATAACTTTTGACAGACAAAGCTACAACTAAAGAATCACGTGATCAATGTGAGTTAATAAAAAAGATGTGATACTTGTATAAATAATCATTCGCTTCTTAGCTCTCACCACGACAAGACCTATTTAAGAAAATGTTGTACAGAATGATGATTCAACTTGATGGAAAAATCTATGGAAAAGATTACAACACTGTTGAACAAATGACTAAAGATATAGATGTATTAGCTAAAGAAGGATACCAAGCTAAATTAATTTTAAAATTTCCTGAAGTACATCCACTATCAATAGAAGAACTAGTTGCTATGGCTAAAGCTGAGAAAGATAAAAAGTCTGAAGAAAACAAAGAGAAACAAACTTCCTAAATTTTAATAATCCTTACACTTGTAAGGTATAATTTTTTAAAACTCCATTTGGATGACCTTGAAATTACCCCCACCACTTTTCACAGTACATAAAACTCGCTATTTAACACTATACACTCTTATTCTTTCACTAGACTCCGCAGCGTCAACATGGAAGAGCAAAAATACAAGTACAAACCTCGTTACTGTTGTGAACAACAATGTACAGATTTAGGGCCAATGATGGTGGATGGGTTAGCTTGTACTAAATGCGAATTCTTCGGATCTTGTTACTGCAAATGCAAAACAAAACAACTACCGCCACCGGAATTGCGAACTTTGAAACTTTACAAATCAAGATATTTTCATACATGTTGTCCTCAAAGATGTTTCAAATTTCACCCTCTCGATCTTGCTCATTGTCAACGCACCAATTCTCATCAAGATGATTTTTGTACACATATGATAAAAAGATGTAAATACAGGTCAGATTGGTATTCCGATCCTGTAGAACCATCAAATGTGTAATTTCAGTTTTACACTCTTTTTTAAAACTTCATTTGGATGACCTTGAGATTTCCCCCACCACTAGTTCTAATTTTTATATAATATTAAATCATTCCACTTCCAACACTCTAACTAACAACATGGAAAACAAATTTATCAAGTTTGAACATATAATAACTGACAGGGAGGAGATGGAAGAATTGTTTCAAAACTTACTTTCTATCATTGACGAATATCCTATAAGATGGTTCAGAATTGTAGTTCAATATTTAAATCCTGGTGAATTGTTTTCTTCATCAAGTGAAGAGGATGAAACAACTACTTCGGTTCAAATAATTGAATTAAAAGACGAAGAAGAAGAACTAAACATTTTATTCAATCATAAGCTCAAGGTTCCCCATATAAAAGCCCCCTCCCTAGACAGCCCCCCTCCCTAGACGCCTGCTCAAGGTCACCATTATATAAGCCCCCTCCCTATGCGCCGATCCTCATTCCATCACCGACTCTCCAATAATGAACAACTCTCCATTGGCCCGAATGAATTCTAGTTTTGAAATAAACTCTAAAGAAGAGTTACAAGACATTTTTAATATTTTACAAGAACTTGTAGATAATTTTACAACCATCAAAATGAATTTGGAAATAACATACGATTGTCCTATTTGTGATAAGGTTGAAAGTTTGGACGAAGACAGTTTACTAAATCTAACTCCTGCACCATCTGACACTACTGATGGTAATAATGAAGAGCAACGTCTTTCCCCCACCACTTCTTTGTAATTCATCCTTCCCCCCACCACTTCTTTATTTAACTAACATTTCTCCCTTTCACTTCTCATTCCGTCTTCGACTTCTGAACTATCAACATCACTTGTTTTAAAATTTCAAACACTAACACAATCATGATGGATATGATGGATGAAGTTCCCTTCATAACTAGAATGGAAGAGGATAAATTGAAATTGGAAATTAAACGATTGGAAATGGAACAGGAAAACCAATTCGAAATGTTACATTTGTTCAAGCTTTTCAAATACATCATCTGGGGACTCTGCGTTTACCTTCTCATCGTCGTTGGTGTTTGCATTTACAACTCTGTAGTTCATCACAAAAGTTCAACTTGTTTAAACTCTGCTGTTGCACATTAATTGTATGTTCACAAATAAAATTCAAAAGTTACTTCAACCTATCCCACTATCACCAACTAGTTCAACTTTCAACTATTTCTGGTGGTAGTTGGATAGGCTTTTTTAAAACTTACTCTGGATGACCTTGACATACTTTCCAAGCCCCAGTTATAACTGTTAAATTTCAGTTTTAAATTAACTCTTAATTCATGCCCAATTCTACTTCAAATTCAGGGCATATGCTCTCGCCATCTGCACCCCAGCATCTGACGCCATCTGCTCGAGCAGCTGCTCGGGCAGATGGCACGACTTCCGGCGCAGAAGTAACCAAAACACACTACTCACAACGACTAATCTTTTGCAAATAAGATGCATATCTTTTGACTAAGCGGTCCCTATTAGAAGCGGTTCCTCGAATATAAGTTCTATTATTTGCTGTAATCTCTTTTCAAACATAACCATTTATCGCCATATCCCTGGGTCTATTTCGGTATCCATCAATCAATTGTTTGATTTTCATTACGCTTAAAAAATTAAAAGAAAACAAACTCACCCAAAATGCGGATTTAATTAAAAATTTTCTGTGATATGGATGAGATTTTTCAAACTGTTTTCTCTGTATATAAAACATGTTCAAATGCATAATTATGTTAAAAAAATGTTCAGTTAGGATGTATAACTCCAACATTGACTTTGAGACAAACTTTGTTTAAAGTTAAATTAATATTTTCACACATTTACTTATGCTCTACACTTTCATTTATCGTCCACCTTTGTACAAATCCACCATTTAATTCCGCGGGTATTGACTTTATCACTCATTGTTTTTCCAACAATATCAATGACCTCCCGTTCAGCAACAGAACGGCGGCAGCACAAAAACAATGACCTAATGATTGAATCATCAGGTGCGGAACCTGACCCGGATCCCGACAATGACTCCAGTAGCCCCCAGCGCCGGGCCCATTCATGACACCTCTGTGTTCTGTGTGGGAGTCGGTCCCGTGGTATTCCTCGGCAGATGTAGAGCGCGACGTCGGACCATTCGCGTAGGAGATCGCGGCCCGTGGAATAGCATCACATACGGTTTACGTGGGTGCCTCACTTTCCCCGGTAGCTCTTTTACTTTCAAAGCGGTGGGCGGTTATGGCGTTTTACTGACCTGAAAAACGCGCAAGTCTTACTGGGGCACGGCAGATTCATTAGGGTACTGAGAATTCGTGTTCAGCAGCTTTTGCCTAACCTTGAAAATCCGTTACCTCTCAAATATGTCAAATGAGTTTAATGATTTGCATGACCCATTTTAATGGCCAGCTTTGAATTTTTAATACAATTTAAATAGTTCTATTAATATAAGTGAAAGAACATAAACCTAGTTTCGTTAGAGAAAAAACTGTAAAACATTGGTATGATAATCATTTATAACTTGTTACTATTTTTTTATAAATACTATAGGCTTAAGTCCTTTTAATAATTCATTAAATTAATTCATAGTTTATAGCTTTTGTTGCATAATAATACTAATAATAATTTAAAAACAAAAAACACACCCCACACAATAATTTTACCTTTATTCAACTTACGTACCAATTCACGTATGTATTCAACTTACGGTATTAATAAAAACTACACACTTTAAAATAATATCTGAATAATAATAGGCTAATTAATTTGTTTTTTTAGTTCCATAAGTGATGTCATTTTATGGACAATCTATGAACTGTGATATCAATAAATGACCAAACGTTCGATCTATTCACGATGTTTCTGATGCATTTATCAGTCCGATTAAAAGTTCATACTAACCACTGAATGCAAATGTTAAGTAAACTGCTTTAACTCTCGATGTGCTCTCGGCATGGCGTCAGTGCGGCCGGATGAATGAAGTGTCAGTGAAGTGGTAAAGTAGTGAAGTTGAAGTGTAAGATGCCGGCCAGTAACAGCAGCAGCAGCAGACGCATCACGGCGTACCAGCTGAGGAAGGTGTTCCGCCTGTGCGACCCCGAGGGTAGCGGGTTCGTGTCCGTGCAGCACCTCACCGACCTGGCCCTGCAGTACGCCCAGAGCAAGGTCAGTAAACCCCCACAGTCATCTACCTGAACAACAAACAGTTTTAGAATACTTTCCGTCAGAGCAAACTTGCTAATTGAAGAATCCCACTTTAGGAAATTTGGAGTAAAGTTGGAGATTTATTTGAGGATTGGAACTATAGACCCAGCTGCCTAAAAGTTCATTATATTATAAAGATCCTCACAGATGAATCAGCTAGTCTTTGTCAGTAACAAGGCTACACTTGTGGTTCGGTACACTTACCCTGCTGTAATATCTGGCCATATTCACCAAAATACGACCATGTAGCAAGCTTTTTGCTTAATTAAATAGGTGATAGTATGCAGATTTGGTGTCAAGGTAGTGTTTCAGATAATCATCACCGGTTGAAGATGCTCCAAAACTAATCAATCACCAAGTTTTGGTGTGGTAACACAGAAAAAGGAATCCTTTTTCTGTGGTAGTAATAAACAGGCGAGGTACAGAGCTTTGATGATGCCCAATTGTAAGGGCATAGTAAACAAAATTTTTCTGTATCCAGTTATGACATGTCCTTTTTTTTAATCTTTAAAACTGAGGTTAGCAGGCGTAAATTAAAAAAATAAAAATGCCAAACCCCATTTTGACCTTTTTATGACAATTGCGACTTCAGAAGTATTGTCTACGACGCTGCTTTGAATACCATACCAAGGCCCTAGTTATCAATTAATTGTTCTTTGATTAAGTCGCTATTAACGTTTATATGTAAGAATTAAGATAATGTTCAACTGGTTTTTTCATAAGATAGATTTATGAGTATATTAATATGCCCAACTGCGCCTGAAAAGAAATGTTTTTAACTCAGTCTTAGAGTTAATGAAGTGAGGTCTCTGTCATTTCTTCATGTGGGTAATGATAAAAACAAAGCGATGACAGGGTCAATGACCTAACCTACACAAGGCTTCTTGTCACCGGCATATAATTGGTTGATTAGTGTCATCTTGAGCTGCTGTCATGACGTAACCAGCAAATGTCAAATAGTCTCGTTCGCGGTGCTCTAGCATAGATCCCGGATAGTTCATGAGTAGACTAGCAAACATGTTCTTGAAATTTATCCATTTTGAGTTAATTTAAATAAGACCCTTTATACTTTTGGTCGGTTTAGATTAATTTTAGACGTTAATTACTTTGTTCTTTACTTAATAACATTTGCTTGAAACTACAAGTGTCTGCTAGATAATAACTATCACCTGAACAAAGTTTTTCTATAAATAAAACCTATAGTACATCCTGTAGGTATTAACAAAAGAACATTAAAATTGCAAATAATGGATTCCTTCTAATGTGGTTTGACGTTTGCACAGTCCATATTGTGTTAACAGAACGCAATCAGTACCGGTAGACATCGACCTGCTAAATCATACTCTTAACAAAATCATTGTTGCCATTATTTTGTCGTTTGGATCGTTCACTAACTAGACTGTGAAGACAATGGAAAATATTTGTATAATTAGCACCTTAGCATGAATAATCTCTAACTTCATTTTCAAAAGAGGTACAATAGGTACTAAGAAAGAGGAAAGTTGGTTCCGCCTTTGTAATAATATATAGGCCTACTTTCATTTTTCATTATCTTGTTTAAATTATAACAGTTGAGTAAGTAATTTATTTATGATTACAACATTACAAGCTGTCACGGAAGGAAAAGGTACAAATGAGTACACACATGGACAAAATTATGGGGCCGTATCGTATCAAAAGTAGAAACCCGAAATCAGGTCGCCTCCTGAAAAACACGGGGGAAAGGGAGGGGGAGTGATGAGGCCAAAATTGAAGGTCCCGGTCCAAGATCCTGCAAATAAATTAGATGGTTTGGTTGGAACTGGACCATTTGTGGTTGGAATTACCCAACCCCGTTACATAGAGAAGATACTTTTATAATGGTTGTGGTTTCTCTATAGAGTGAATCCAACCGGGACCCAACATCAAAAGCCCCAGTTCTACACGTTTCGAGATTCTACGTTTTATACTGTGTGAAGTCAATAATATTCATATTACAGTATTTTTTTTCTAAACGTAAAAAGTAATGTTTTGAAATAATATTTAAGATTACATTAGTATATTCTCTATATTATACCATCATAAGGTATCTTTTATAGTGGGTAATTCTGGTGTTTAAAAAATTAAAATCATTCTTTGAAGAGTGTACAGTTTCTATTTGAAGTCAATTAATTTCCATAAATAAATTTAAATACAGACGTTTTCATGGTAACCTTAACTTGTTCAGAGTGAACTCAAGAGAAGGAAACATCTCTTACTCTTTCACTCTCAATTTTTCCCAAAACTAAAACAGTAAAGTCCTTCGCCCCACAAACAACCTTTCGGAACCAAAGCTCGGTTCTACGGATCTCTACGAAGTTCTATGGACCTTAAGCGAAGTTCTATAGGTGGACCTTTAGCTAAGGTCTACGAACCTCAAGCCCAAGCGAAGTTTTACGAAGCTCCCGAGGAAGGTCTACGAGAGAAATGAAGTTCTCGGAGCTTGCAAGGAGGATCTGCGGGCGGAGCGAAGTTCTACGGAGCTCGCAAGGAAGTTTTAAGAACTTCGTAGAGGTCCATAGAACTTCGCTCGAGTTTTGCAGAGCTTGCTGCTGACTCAACCCTCGGCGGAGTCCTTATTGTTCCATCTCAACTACCGGGAAGAGAAGCTAGTTTCTATAACCACAGAAGTTTTTATAAAGACCGAGATATTCGTTACCCGTGACGTAAGCGATACTTTTGAGGTCAAAGGTTGTATATTTCCAAATATTGTATTTTTACAATGGAAATACAATGGTTTTTGTCACATTTGTTATTGCCTTGTTTAATGTAAAGCCTAGACAAACCTTTTAAACATGGTAAATGCAGAAATAGTTCCTAACTATAACAACAACAGAGTTTCCCTTTAGTCCAGGCTCTGAACAGGTTGAGCATGCATAAAAGTCTAACTAAATTTGACTTTTGATTATTGTTGGGAACATTTAGTAGATGTAAAAAATCGATGTTGCCACATTTCCAGAGTGGGCACAACACGGGGGACGGCCCCTAGAGGAAGTCGTAGAGGAAACTGAATTGGCCTATGTCATGTTGTATATCATTTTAAAGGTCTTTGAATGTAGATTAAAATGCCACAAACCCGATCTCTAAAGGTAGAATAAAACGCGAGTTATTGCATTTTAAAATTTCGGTAAAATCCTTTCATGCAAAATTTGACTGGCTACCATTTCTGCCTCCAACGTTCATTTGAGGTCGAGTTGGCGACGTTATTTTCAAATCTGTTTAAATTATGTCTATCTCCTCTTTATAAATATCCTGAAAATTAAGTTAAATGTTTTATTTTAAGTCTTCATTTGCCGTCTTCAATTGCTGTCCGAAATATTATAATTACATAATGATTTTCAGTCCTATTTGGGACAACACACGAAATTTTTTGTAAAATATTTAACGTAAGACTTAAGATCATGTTTAACAGAAAGCAATATCGCAAAGCCGACCATAAATGAACGATCGAGTTAGAAATGGCAGGCAGTCAAACTTTGCATAAAAAGCATTTTGCCGAAATTTCAAAACGCAATAACTCGAGTTATAATCGACCTTTAGAGATCGGATTTGTGGCATTCGAATCTACATTCAAAGACCTTTAAAATGATATACAACATGACATAGGCCAACACAGTTTCCTCTACGACTTCCTCTAGGGGGCGTCCCCCGTGTTGTGCCCACTCTGGAAATGTGGCAACATCGATTTTTTACATCTACTACATGTTTCCAACAATAATCAAAAGTCAAATTTCGTTAGACTTTTATGCATGCTCAACCTGTTCAGAGCCTGGACTACTTTTCAACTTTCATTTAATTGAATTTTATGAAACCTAAGCTACTCAGAATTAGATTTCTTGTGATTTTCGAAAGAAAATAGGTATATATTTGCAAAACCACATCTATACTACATCTATACCAATCGCTATACACTACAATAACTCTGAAAATCTGTTCCTGAACGTCTTTTCAGTTCAAAACTTGAACCACGACATTGTGGTTTGATCGGTTTGGTCACGTCGTCACGTCTATGAAGGCTCGGCGCCCGGCTAAACATATTATAGTGATAAGGTAAAAATATTTCAAGACGGTACGGATATAAAAAATTAAAATTCATTGAAATTTATAGCAATGCTTCAAATTCCTAACAGTTTAATGTTTCTAAATCATTTCAATAAAGCTTTACTGGGATTATCTTCGATAACCGTTTCAGACAGACCATGTAACAACCGTAATCACAGCAGCTAAAACCGTCCTGCCGTTATTGTACGTTCCCTACCATTGTTATTTGCTTTGACATCGCCGCCCGTCTAAGAAGACAACAATGCGGGGACAAATAACTGCGGGCAGAAACCTCGACTGGAGTTGCGGAATGGTCGTAGTAAATGTGGGAGGTAAAAAGGCCCTGGCTCGCAACAGAGATCGTAACAACCAATCGACTAACGGTGCAAGACAGGACTGTGGCGGGGCTCGGAGTAAAGGTTAGGAGACGAGGAATGGATTCGGTGACATAGGCTGTTTCTCAATGCGGGGACAATATTATTCACGATAGAGTTTCCTAGTTAGACAGTGAGAAAAGAAGCACACAAAAATCATAAATAAAGTATAAGTTGGCTCCATTGTGTCTCAGCTAGTAAGTGAGGCAAATGTTTTTACTCGTGGCAATTTAAAATATGAGGACACCCATTTCTCAAAAACAAAAAATCACAGATTCCAACCATTTTTTCCCCTAAGAATAACAAGAAATTATTTTCTCCAAATCCGAAAAATGTCATTGCTTTACCATTAAAATGTAATTGATTGCATCAGGAGTCTCATTATTAGTGTAATGAATTTATTAATAAAAACATCTATTTTATATAGCAGCCAAACCTTTAAGCATGCAGAAATAGTAGTTTTCATCACTAGGAGCAAAAGTGGGTCTTTTTGGTGCGCAATCGTGTTTTAAAAATGAGGCGCAGCCGAGTTTTTAAAATCGATTAAGCATCAAAAAGACACTTTTGCTCCAAGTGATGAACAACGTTTTTTATCATAATGCGAAATTAGACTTTTTAATAGTTAAAAATATTAACTATAAAGTTGTATATTCGAGGTTATGTTTACAAAGTAAGTTATATGCAGTGTTTACATTTCTGTTATTTACAAACAAAGCTCTTTATCACGTTTGAATTTCAAAATTCTGCTCCTCAACATTAATAAATCAATAATAATACACTTAGCAAACAGATGACTTTTCAGTCCTAGGACAGGAAATAATCGGTTTTGGTACTATTGAGAGAACAAAAAACAGGCTGATTTCGTGCAGAATGATAAAAAGTCCTTTAGACCTGTCTATAAAATGAAAGTCCGCTCACACGATGTTTGTTTCTATTCGCATGAAAGTTAGGATTCAATAGTGTGTAATTATTTACCGTTTTGTTTCGGAGAAAGCCTCTATGCTGGTATAACCACTGATATAACCACTGGATATCAGTTAGCAGTGATGGGCGAGTAGCTTTTCTCCATGACCTTGATTTCAACTAACAGCTGTCTGTACTATGGAATGAATTGAGTGTCGCCACCGCTGGGTGTATGGTGTTCATCCAAACATGTGTCGGGCTGAAGTTCATGAAAATAAAACAATTGCGCGGCATAACTGATACTTTATTTGCTTAAATCAACGTATACATAATATACTGTATGTTGACTGTTAAGCAATATTAAATTTAGATTTTTACATGTATAAATAAATCTGTGGCATATTAACATTGATATAGGGAATGGTCTAACCTCTACCATAACAATTTTGAAGCCTCATTCATAGCGAGTCCGGAGAGTTTAATAAAGCAAGTCAAATCTACTCTTTTGATTTTAGGATCGGCATTGAACAATATGGTTCAGTCCCAAGTATTCAGGCACTCCTCACAAATTGACTGAAGGCTCACAAATTGATAATTGGCTCTTTTTGTTCTTCCCATTTTGTAGAAAACGTACTCAATTGTCTCATATAAGTTTTTGCTTGGAGCAATATTTATTGTTCAATAATATGAAACTTAACTTTTTCCTGCAAATTTAAATAAACTTGGAAAATTTATATGTAGTACTCAAACAGTAGTATAACTCTCTCACTCATGCGACTATAAATAGCCCCGAATATTGATGAACTTCTGAGGGCTGCGTTTTGTTTATAAAGAACGAACCACACGTTGCGTTAGATTTAAATTTGGATCTGGTTTTATCAGGGTGAAATGTTTAGACCCTACCACATTCTAAACAGTAATTGGAACTTCCTGCGTCTCCCCTGCTACGATGGACCTATGTAAAGCAGAGAAGCCCTGCAATTCAGTTCCTCTGATTCCTCTTTAGGATTTGTGAACTTTGAACCAACTAACTGTCTGATATCTCGCTGGCTCTGCTACCTTGATTGAAAACGAACTTAATTGCTTGCTTAATCGACCCGGGTTTCACCGGTACACTCACTAATCTGTTGTACAACAGAGCTGGTATACTTTAATTGGTATTAGACAATTAACGTCAATTAAGAGATTGTTCTCCTTGATGAACACGAGGCAGACTGCTACGCTGGTAGCTTAACTCGTAATCAGTGAAGCTAGTTTTCCTCCAAGCTAAATTCTAAAATCAAACTGCTCCTTTAAAATCGCCCAATTATCACATTTGTACTTAATAATGTAGAGTGACTAATATAGTGTAAAGACTACTGAATTTGACATGGAAACTATCATTTACTTTAGGGGTTTTGAGAAGCTGTTGGTATTCGAAAATCAATTAGTCCTACAGACGGCCCTTTTCTCATTATAACTTTTGCTTCTTTCGCCATTCTTTCCACGATTCTTTTCTCAATATTTCCTCGAATCTTTAGTGATAACTTTTTTTAATTCCATAGATATTCTGCATTAATTGTGGTGATAATTTTGAATTCAAAAACTATAAAAATCTTCTAAATTATGTCCTTTACTAAAAGCTGCCACAAGAATTTCTAAGAATGACGTAAGCATAATACTATTATATATTACATTCCCTCGTTCCTTTGGACTTAAACAATATTAACCGTTACGCTTTGTCGGGTATTTGGTTACATCATGGAGCCATCCATGATCGTTGCTGGTTACCGGTTAATCTATATATTGTCTTCCGATATCCCATAGTTACATGACATCAACATGATACCCTCTTCCTACATCCCATCAGCACTTCCTTTCCACAATACCGCTAAAGAAGGAAGTTCTTATTACTCATATTAGACTACCTATATTAATTATAACAAGTGAGAAGTTGCTTGTATGTAATTACATTCTCAACAAACTACAAATACCATTATTCAATTTGGATGAATTTAAAATAATTGTCCAATTAGTCCTACCTGTGTGAAACAGGATTTAGTGTAATGAGTACGTGTAGGTTAATAGTGCTTGTTATTGATTACATTTGGGTACTAATGCTGTATAATATGCAAGCGAATATAATGTGCGTCTCCCGAGCCCTTTGAAAATTTAGAAAATGCTATGATCATAACATTGTGAAAATAGACACTACAATGACATAAACTATTATTTGTAAAACTCTCATAAGTCTTAAATGTATGTCACGTATTTACTATCTCTTTACGGCAGTTTATCTTTCTTCAAAATTCGCCACGCATCGCCAAAAATAGAAACTCTGATGTCACGCCTGCTCGATAATTTTCGTCCCAAGTAAATTGTGAGGATTTTAATTTTTTAGTACTGTAGTTTTATTCTTCATAAAAAAATACAGTATTTCAAAACAATTACAATGTAAAATCCTTAGCTATTGTTTAAAGTCTCCAACAATCGTTTTAATCTATGGTTTCTATATTACAAATTATTGCTTAATTTTGGCAGTCCCCACACTACGGGATCCTCAGGGGGGAAGTTTAGAGTTGTAAGGGTTCACTGGAAGTTTTACAAAATAAGTTGTCGGAATAGTCCTTAAGTTGATGAATGTTGAAGAAGAAACAGTCCCGCCAATCACATTAATCATTAAACGTGATTAAGACCACTAATACTCAATTGTAAACAAAAAAGTACAATAAAGAGTTTTTATTTTTATTTTATGTAAAGAGAAATAATTTACGTGATTGGTCTATTCGGGGAGAGGGTACACGAGGCTTGTTGAAACTGAAATGGGGGTCAATAATTAAAAAGTTTTGAAACCATGTCATAATCTAAAGCTAATTTCTTCAGAGTCCTTCATCCTAACTTTCAGCTTGCGAGAAAGTGGGATAGCTGAGTCAGCAGCTTTACACGCAAGACCGCGGCTGTGTGTTAACGTTAGAACAATAGATGTGATCACCTTGCGTTAGCCGCGTTACCGGAAACTAGCGTCCGCCTCCGAAACCGGAAACAGGGCCGGAAACACTCATTGCAAACTGCAAATGTTGAATGAAAATCAGTTGGTCATTACTATTGCTGCAAGCTGTAAATCCAGTTTTTATAACTTGATTCCTTCAACGGCGAAGCGGAACAGAAGAAATGCTAAGTCTGGCAATTCATTGGTCGGCTTGTAATGCCAATGCCCTGATTGAACATGAACCCAACATGATCATCGTCATTTTCTTCTTCCCCTACTAAGCAGACCGATCGGATTGCTGCTTCGCGACGGACGTTTTACTTCCCATGTTTGCATGAACTAAGAACAAATGGCTACCGGTAGATAAACTTATTTAGAGCTCATATGAACAAAAAAGTTTTTGAAAAATCAATCTCAAAGATATTTTTATTTAACAAATTATAAAGTTATGTAAGTTCATTTACTTCCAGTGCCACAGAAAATTTTTACAGTAATGTAGTTCAGGTTTGCACACAAAATTGAATTTAAGTTTTCTACCGTGTGTTCTTATCAAAGTTTTGTTGAAACATTAAGAGAGGAGCGAAAAAATGAGTAGTGTTTAATTAATAATACAAATGTAACATGAAACATCGTTCTGAAAACTCGTGCCTCCGATTACCAACTAAGTGAGTTAGATGTAAAGAGAAATACAACATTGGATAGAGACAATTTGAGTTTAAAAGTTCTTCGAAGTGTCTGAGTTCGTATCCGTTTCGAGATGGTTTCGACAATTTCTGGAGGCTCTCCCTTTCAGACTGCCACACATCGCCAGGTTCTATCACAGAAAAAGGAAACGATATCTTTTCGTTTTTCTGTGGTTCTATACATCCAGCCAGGTTCGTCTGACCTCCAATCTCCTGTCAGCCCCGCTCGCTCACTGTAAGCTCTTTATCACTTACTTGTTACTGACTTTTCCGTCGCTTTCCCTCGTCAACGCTAGTGGCACAAGAACGGCTGTTCCACTTGTGCCCTACGCAAATACTGGCAAAGCTAGGAATATCTGCAAACTACACAAACACATAATTCTTGCAGTGTGTGTTGATTTTTGTCCAGAGCGAAGGACAGAATTTCTTTTATTGACAAATAAAATCTCATACTGCTAGTTTAACTGAGAACGACACTTTGGAATATAATATTTCTATTTCAAAGAGAATATTGAACTCACCCCCAGTTTAGAATAGGCTACCGTTTGAATTGTTTTGTTTGTAATGGGTGGATAAAGACCCAGAAGGCCTAACCTTATATTACAGAGGTAGGCTTTTCGGAAGTTTTACGACCCGCGGTTTACCGCAGAACCGCACGAGCCTAGTTCCCCCCGTGTCATGACCCTTGGCTGGCTCGGGGCACTGCTGGAATTTTGATTTACCACGGAAGCTTTCTACTCGGGTTGATGTTATTATCTCAGGTTGAGGTGAATGAAAGCCTTCCAGACTATGTCTGATGGGAGTTGCATTAAGTCATTCGATCATTCGATTTCTGAAAGGGAAATTTTTATACTGATTGCTCTCAGATAACTAATGATTTACTCTGATTGGTAAGTCAGAGACGTTTAAGTTAATTAATAGTTTCGTCTAATCCAGGGCCAATGAGATTAGTTGTAATATTTCTCACTCATTTCAAGACTATCAACTGTTAACAGCCCATCTAGAAACTGACGAATAAATTATGACAAAAATCCGTGGTTAAAGCGCAAATCCTGATGCGAGTGAGCGTAGCGAACTAGCGCACCTGAAGTGCAAAATATTACTCAGGTTGGCATTGCAAAGCATGCCGGGTAACAGCTAGTAACAATAAAAAATGTAAAAATAAAACAAAATTTGTGTGCTTGTAGTGTTTGTAAGGTTCCTGTGGACCGGAGAGCCTACTGCGGATGTTATTGGTATTGGGATTTTACCTCTTCAACCTTCTAAAATCTGACGAGACTGTATTACTGTATATCATTTAGTTGAACACGGTCAAGCACTTTCCTCGTGAAGTGCTCACTCTCTAGGTCATTCCTATAATATCGCAGATTATTATCGTTCGTGAAATTGTCAAACTATCTTTAACCACGACAGCCTAGAAACCGAAATATCAGTCTCTGTACGCTTTGATCGAAAGTGCGTCTTTATGGTCATCTCGCTGCTGGCACGCGGCCGATGAAAGTACATCGCAAATTGATTGGCGCCCCCGTGATGTGAGACGGAGACAGAGCGATCCGTAGGCTCTCTGTCACTAACGTGATTTTGGTAGCCTGCTGGAACAAAACGTCCACACGTCGTTATACGTCTATTTATACGTCAACGACCTATATGAGTGAAATGAGAAATGTGTGGCTGGAAATTACACGTGAAGAAAAAATACCGGTAGTATGCGACACACCAGGAATGTCGTCTCCTATCTCTGTGATTCATACTTTATATTTTATTGACTGTGAGATAAAACTTACACTAATTATAATATCGAAACTATGTGAATTAATATTTTTCCTAGGACTTTGGAGGGGGAAAAACAAGAGCTGCGAGTAAAAAAAATCCTTTCATTAAATTATAGTTCTTCCCCAGTCCTTATTTTTCTTACGCATACACTATCTTTATGAACTTTTTAAATATATGAAAGAGCTTGAAAATGAACTAAATGGGGAATAATTTTTGTGAGTGAAGTTGCAAATTCATTGTTTATTATTACCGTACTTTGTATGAAATAAGAAAAACACTTTTTTTGAAAATAGAATCCTATCCTTTTCCCAGGAACGAGATTATTAATCTACAAGAACTGATATAGCTGTATAGAACTCTATAGTGTGTGTATAGGCCTATAAATGTCTATAATGTCTATGGATATAGTGTTCAAACAAATAATTTATTTAAATTCGGCGCTGTCAACATCGGTGGTTGCAAATTACATACCAGCATTTTTACGATCCATGGTGTAACAATATGCATAAGGGTTTTCTGCATACACTGCACTGTAACTAGGACCATTGTCTATAATGTACAATTTTGCTTAGCCAATGGCATAACGATGTTGTCTTTAAAAAATTATCAGCCTTTGGTTATAGAAGTAGACTAATTTTTATTCAGTTCGAAAGTTTTGAACATCTGATACAGAAGTGCAAGTCAGCCGATGGACGACTAGGAAGTCCACCATCTGCAGCCTGTGTCCGTCCAGCGGCATAAACCTAGTCATGAGGGACGGAAGAGTGACTCGAGACTCGAATGCAGATGAGCTCAACTGTATTGTGAATGGGGCGTGATAGCCAACGCCATACGGTACGCGGGACCCGTTATCAAGTCAATGGAGGGAGTGGAGCTAATGGTGCACTGTGTGGAAGAACTACTAATCATCTGGGGCTGGGTATGACGGAGGAATGTGGGGATTCCTCGAGCTGACGAAACAACTTGGTCACATGGAGTGGTCTGATTGACGTTTCGAAATCACTTTCGCTCCTTCCATTAGTGCATTCTGACCATAGTTATTAAACGTATTCATAAAATTTACATTTTGATTTTATAAAGATTATGTAGACCAACACACCAGGTTTTTGCAAGTAAACAATTCACTGGTGGAAGGCAGAACATCATTATTTACTGAAGAGTATGTTGCACACCGCGAACATAGAAAATATAAATTTTGCCCTTGCCGTATTTTTTCCTTTTTCTCCTCTAAAACCTCCAGGAGGGTCTCCCACTTTTGCCTTTCTGCCTGTCGAAGCATTAAAATAATAGAATTTGATGTTATTATTTGAATGATGTCTTTCGCTGGTACCATAAAAATCGCCCTTTTCAGCTGAGGAAGTTGTTACGCTGAAATATGAAACAAATTAAAGATCTGATTCAATTGCATGTTAATTGGAAGGCGCTGTTATGCAACTGCTGCTAGGAATATTCCAGTTCTGCAGGATTTTCCTTGTGACGTCACCTTCATCCACCCACAAGACGAGAAAACTAGACCGTCTAGGAACCGCAGTGGTTGGAACAATGCCACCTAAATGTGGTAATTTGCTGGTAAGTAATGAAAACAAGTCACTCGTGGTCAAAGCCAAAGACAACATCCGCACGATCCTCTGGTTATTACTGTATGTCATGCGAAACTTGCATTAACACGACTGGAACTGCTTACCGCGTCTCCTCGGTCTGTTGGTTTAATAACACCAATTTGTACATTTGTTGCCCAGTGCGTTTTGTTGCACACCTTCGTTTTCTCTTTGCGATTATATGGATTAAACCCGGGATCCAGGTATACGTGCGGGAGGTTAATATGTACATACATTGGAGAATTACATATTTTAAATTACGTGTTGGGGGATCTTTTCGCTTGGTCTTACGCTGCAAGGGACTAGAAAACCTCCCCAACAAACATTATAACATATTCAAAGCCTGAAGTGGCCCTCGTACCTCTTTTTTATACTGGTTTGCCAATAGAGCACCTTACAATGAATAGAGTGATTCTTCACTTTTCATGAGTGACAATTTAAACCAAGTGGAATTGAAAAGGATGAACCCACACTCGTTTTTTCCACATGCGATCTAATAACTTAATTTTGATCAAACCATTGTATTCTTATAGAGCCTTAGTCAGACTGAGCATTGATTTAGAGGTCGCTCTCAAAATTATCCCTTCATATCATTGCAGCACCCGTTATTTTGACAAATCCTTGTGTTTAGAGCACACCATAGCAATATGTTTTTAAGTACGACCATGTCAAAGATACACTAATGTCAGATACACTAAGTACAACAACAGCCAACCTATACACTAATGTCAAGGACTCATATAGGATGTCTTACTTTGATTCGACTCTCTAAAAATGTCATATATTTCAACAGTTTCTACTACCAGAAGCTTCCGCCCGCCAACAGGACTTCCTACTTGCCCAGTTTTCGGGCCAGCGACCCACCTACAGCCCGCGGGTCTGGACCTTTCAATTACCACGCGGCGCAGCGCTCCGACCGATTTACACGATTCCGATAAGTGCGGCGACTATCGATCGGTCACTCGAATCGGTAGTAATCGATCGGTTCTTCGACTGAAAAAAAATGATTGCGTTGATCTGCGTTGATCAAGAGGAATGTAAAACATTAGAATGAATTAAAATCAAAAGCTTTTCCCGATTATTGTAATCGATTAAGAAGCGCTTTCCCTAAGTTAGTTTAACCTTTAAACTAAGATTAAACCAGACTTGACAAAATGGGTGGTAATGAATTAAACTATCGTATTTCGGAAAGCTCTCCTAAGAGTTCCATACTGAGGATAACAGTGAAGAAATTGATTATAGCTCAAAACTGTAATTTTTAGCTGCTTCCCAATGGGTGGTGTGGCTGGCCTGAATTTTCTATTTTTAAATTATGTAAGTCTAATTAATCCATTACCCAATTGCATGCAAATAGATAGTAGGCCTACAAGTCATGAGAAAATTCTAGCTGTCAAAGAGTATTACTGTACTTTTGTCAAAGATTTTGGTAACCGATTAATAGAATACAAAGTGTATTTATTGCATTGTGTATCTTGTTTTTATAGCCTGTCTTTAGTAGTAAATTTGCTCATCAAAAAACAAACCCCAAGCCCAAATCAGAGTGGCCGGCGACAACTCCGAGATTAGTAATTTACCTCTTAATTTCGGCGCTCCAGAATTACTAACCAGCGGACATCCTGATGGAAAGTCAAATACGAGGTCTTTCGTTCTGAACTTCCGCTGCCGTAAGGTCCTTAGTTGACATTTAGAGGGAAGCTTTCGAACTTGTGCTTTCGATTTTGCTTGGTCAGCTACCAGCGCTTAATTAAGTTATCAATTAATTGTATCACTGACCAAAACTTAAAGGTTCTAATGCCCTAACTTAAAATCCTGTTGTATTGAATTTCCTTATTGGCATACTTTTACAACCTTGCTTTTTTACATAGTTGGTGCTGCAGAAACAGGGAAATCGAGTTGGTTGTGAGTTTTATATTTCCTTAGTATTGAGGAAGTGGTTTGTTAGCGTTGAGACACTGTAGAATTGCAGCGGAAAACAGACCAGAAGTGATTCAATTGTAAGTAGCCCAGCGGCGGCGGGGTTGTGTCTTATTTGCGGACAGTCCAGATTGCGGACAAGGGCAAAACCTTCCAGATTGCGGACAACCCAAAAATGTAGTGGAATGCACTAATTAGATTTGTCCAGTTTGCGGACACATATTTTAATCCTGTCATAAAAACCATTTTCCCAAGGAAGCAGGTAGTAAACGCACGCTGTAGGTGTTTGTGTTATTATAATTTTTATTTCATGTTGTTTACAAGACGCATATTGAAAAAATTAACAAAAAGGAAAAATAAAAAATTAAACAAATCTAATAATTTTTACTAGTAAGTGCTAAGGTTACTTAAATGTATATACAATCTTTAATTTTCTTAGTTTCTCTTTATCAAGAAAATTCGTTCTAACCTAACCTAACCTAACCTAACTTAACTTAACCTAACCTAACCTAACCTAATCTAACCTAACGTAACCTAACCTATTAAAAATATGTAAGTGGCTTGGCAATCTCAGAAGGGGAAAAAATTACATCATGCACCTGACCGCAAACTGGAATCCTCCCACCCCAAGGGCCTTGTTTACCCCCCTCGTAAAACCAGACATGTCCGCAAACTGGACTGTCCGCAAATAGGACTATTTGGATAATATGAGGAGACCGGCGGCGGCTAGGTGTTCCCATTGTAGGGCGGGGAGTTATAAAAACGGCCCTTACCTTCGAGAGTAATTCGTTTTGACTCTTTCTATAAAAATAAAATGTAATACATTACAATGTAAATTTGACCTTAAAACATATAAATAAACCCAACTAAAATAAGGAAATCATGAGTCCAGACTGTATAGAAAGTGTTTTATAGTTGATACCAAGTGAATGACATCAGTTACAGTTTTTCTCGGCTACAAAATCAACTACACAGCCCTAGAAATTAGAGATAATATAATTTTTTAATCTGACCATTTAGTCAGTGAAATCTCAATAATTGTGACAACAATTAATTATTGTCCATTTCTATCTGCTTGTAAATTCAGTCCTTAAGCAGTCGCAAGTCCAGTTTTCCTGTTGGTCATTCCGAAAACCAAATGGTTCAATCACATACTATAACGAATGAAAAACCAGTATTTTACTTAATCTTCAAAACGCAAAAATTGAACAACAAAAAGCTCTGTTATTTCAATTATTTATAAAATTAATGTGCTCGTTACTATGTTTTAAGGTAAGATAGTAACAGTGGACATCATAGATTAAATGCAATGTCTTTATTGACTTGAGTTTTCTAAATATATGTTGTTATAGTAAAAAAAATGTTTAGTGTTACCATAGTATTCATGCGCCCAGGACGTGAGATTGACCATGCTCAGTTGCGGGGTCATAAATACTTTCGCTCTTGACCCTTTGCTGTAACTAACTTGTTAACCACGATGAAGCTAATCAGACATCAGGAAGCCGCAAAACCGAGGCAATATCTCACCGCCTCGCCTTCCGCGTGACGTAAGCGTTATTAAAGCATCGTCGATGGTTATGGTGGCTTAAAATGAATACATTTAACACTTCTAGCGAAATAATTTTGCTGACATTTAACTAAACATTTGGTCACTTTGACTGACATAGCATTTGCCATTATATCTGGCATCATTACTCGCTGTATTATAAGAAAGTACCAGGTTAACCGAGCCTTGCTCGTTGGTTTTTATTTACTTTTGTTATAGTGTCAAGGTAAAAAAGCAATTAAATTTCCACCAACAACCAACTATACCTTTTCACAGTTAACAGCTGTTTCAAAAAGTCTGCTTAACATTAATGTTTCTTTCTTTTTGTTTACATTTCGTTGTTATTTCGTTACCAAAATAGCAACCCATAAGACTAATGTTAAAAATTACAATTTTAAAACTTAATTTTAGACCAAATTTGATTTTTCCTGGGGTTGAGGCTGTTTCTAAACTTATTTTTGGGCCAAAACACTCTTTAATGCAAACTTTAAGGAAAATCTAACAGCTAGATTTCGAGATCGTGGAACACACATCCCTTCAGATATTCCTCGTATATTATAGTAGTACCAGGTTAACCGAGCCTTGCTCGTTGGTTTTAATTCAGTTTTGATATAGTGTCATTAGAGCTATTAAATTTCCCCCAACAACCAACTATACCTCTTCACAGTTAACAGCTGTTTCAAAAAGTCTGCTTAATATTAATGTTCCTTTATTTTTGTATACCTTTCGTTGTTATTTCGTTACCAAAATAGCAACCCACAAGACCAATGTTAAAAATTACGATTTTTAAACTTAAATTCTGACAAAATTCGATTTTTCCTGGGATGGAGGCCTTTTCTAAACTTATTTTTGGGCCAATACACTTTTAATTGCAAAGTTTAAGCAAAATCTGACAGCTAGATTTCGAGATCGTGGAACACACATCCCTTCAGACATTCCTCGTATTATAGTATAGGATAGGATAGGAGAAGAAACACGTGGTGATAATGAATTTTTTATGTTGCCGTTTATATTACAAAATTGTATATGGTCTAAAGCAGTTTAAGTTTAGTTAAGACGAGTGAAGAGTAATGTGAAGGAGTTTTTAAAGTGGTCTTTAAAAATAAATTTGCAAAGTTTATCGTAAAAATGACTGATGTTTTATTATAAAAGCCTATAATGTGCAATGAGCCTTTAAACAATGTTGGGGATAGTGCAAGGAGAGTTGCAACTTTCACATTTAACAGTACAATATTTCTGATCCATTAAAGAACATCCGGTAGTGCCCAGCAATATTTTCTTACTTAAAACATAATTTTTGCACACGAAATAACAATCAAATAAATTTGTTTTCACTTTAGTTACAGTTCGTGACCCATGATATTTACTGCTGTTACAATGGTTGTATTTATGTTTACCGGGTTTATTTATTTTTTAGAAAATAATGTTAGCGAGAGGAGTCAAAAATTAACATCTTCCCCAACTAAGGATATTCCAGATTTGGAAAACGACCCAGTTGTGTTTAAAATAATATTTACCGCTATACATATACATTATACTCTCTAGGATAGTTTCTAAATCGCGATTCTTAAAACGGTCCGCGTATTGTACTCGATAAAGGCCAATATTTCGAGCAAGGACCATTATCATTTTCCGTCCATTTCGCCCGATTGTTCGCTCAATACGTCGGCGCCTTTCCCACGGGCCGCGGAAAATCGCGTCCTTGCCGTGCCCCTTCTCCCCCAGAGCCTAACACCGACGCGGTGCAGACCCCCTAGGCGCGGGCGGCGGTACCTAACCGAAATCGACACCAAGAACTGTTCACGCTTTTACTAAAATTGGGTCTTTGTTTGATTTTGCTGGTTATCGCACAGATACTGACGATTTGAAAGTGATAATTTTCGTGTTAAAAAATACGTTCCTGTCTATTATCTTAAAACATAATGTAGAAACGAGTCTGTGGAAAATAATAACCCCAACATTAAACAGTTTACCATAGCTTAAGCACTTATTTCATTTATTTTAAGTTATAAAGTCATTAATTTATTTTGAATGCCCTGAATTCAAGTGTTAAAATCACAAATTATGAAACAATAATAATCTTACGATTCCATTACAGTATATTATTCTACTATTTTACAAAGATATTACATAATCAATCACCTCGAAGCTAAGCTTATGATAAGATTCAACGTGCCAGCGCGTTCTTAATCTGCCGTGCTTTTAGGAATTATTGTGTCATATTTATAAATTGATAGTAAAAATTACTCATTTATTTAATCTGATGAAGATAAAACGGGATTAAAAATATTTGCATGACTTTAACAACATTCTCGTTTTTAGTAATTTGTACTCTCCGTCAGAGAGAAATTCCGTTTCCTTAGTTAATAAAATGATTTGGTACGAAAATTAGACTAGCAAAGAGATTCATAAGTGCTAAACCCGTGCTCTCAGTTTTAAATTAACGGTATTCTCTCTTCTTATAAATCTTAATTTAGATCAAGTAGGTACATAAAAACTTGAGACCACTCCCAATTTCACCCTGATGCACCACTTTGTGGCAGCTCGGCGGTTCCCAAACATTTCCCCGCATTTTCTCAACACCCACCGCTGTCATCTTCGCTGCCTCCCGCGCTTCTCCTTTCTCAGGCCGGTTTCACTGCAGCAGTTCGCATTATGTATTCCACATTGTTGCCGGAGTTCCCAAAGCCTACCGAGCCATCAGCCCCAGCCATCATCGTAGGCAGTTCCAAGGTCTGTTCCCACGTCTCCCGTCTCAATGTCAAACACAATACTCTATCTGCGCCTTTATGCTCATCGTTGAAACCGCGAGTGTATGGTATAGTGTATACAGCCTACATGAAGATCGCCTCTTCCGTCCTGTTGACTCACTCGTCGTTGTACGATGTTCGCTCCTGCTATGGTTCCTGAGGTATCATAGGATGGTTCTGATTGGAATCCCTACAGTCAGTGGCCAAGAGACTGTTCGTGACAATTTACTAGTTGTTGTAAATTATAATTGAAGCTACAACATCGCATGAAAATCAACCTAATTTTGAGTCTCTGCAGTAAACCGGCCGCCTCGGATTTTTATTCCCATAGACTAATTTTAAAATTTAAACATCCACTACGACTTTTATATTAGTCGAAAAGTTTCATCTTTATGTCATTCTTAAGGAAATTTTTATGTCTGGAGCCCTATGAAATCAAAAGTTCTATATTATTGATTTTTTTATTAATAAACAACAAAGTATTCTAAATTATCAACGTTTTTTTCGAAAATTTTCCGTAAATTAATGTATCGCTTTACAATCGCTATTTTTATTTCGCTATTTAAAAAAAAATCCCTTTAAAACATAAAAATTTATTTTTTTACCGGTATTAAAGGCGTAACGGATAAATAAAAATCCAAGGTGACCGGTACTGCAGATTCTCAAGTTAATTAATGAACTGAGCGAAATTACTTCAAAGTTATATGTCATTACCGTAATGTAGCCTATTTTAAGGCATTGAGCGAATACAGGTGCACAATAATACTAAATTTGATAGTAAACATCAGAATGTGGGCTAATTGGATGCTTCTTGAAAATCTGCCCAAGTTCCTCACGTCAAAAGCAATAAAAAACGTAATAGAAGCATGGAGACTTATAACAATGTATGATCATACAGCAGATAGATTTGTCATGTGCAAATTGAGTTCAACCATCGAGTTTGACTTGTTACTTCTAACAGAACAAAATAGTAAAATAATAACCCCAAATATAAATATTAAAACGTGGAACAATTTTGCATAAGGAGGTGCATCTGGGCAAATTTTCTGGACAAACCACGGGCAAAATCTTATGTGCAAAATAACCATCGGGAGACTGTTCGGATTCGATTAAAAATTAAAATTATGTGTTAAAATAACTCATTGCATGGTTTATCAGTAGTCGAAGCATGGTTTGCAAGCGATATTCTCCTCTGCTCAACTCCAGCGACTTCCTCATGCTCCTTGTCACCCGCGGTCGTCGCCAATCGATTACGTGACGCCGTGACGACAACGTGACGCTGCCGGAATGTGTGAAAGTGGCGCTGCGCGTGACGCCTCCACGTAACGCGGATTGGGCCCCGCGTTACACAGGTTAACACCACGTAGGCAGCCTAACATGTGACAGGCGGACCCCTGGCGTTGTTGACATTAGATGAGTCGCCAGGCATGAAGCAGCGGTATTTGACGTTCTTACTAATTGAATGATCTAGCTTTTTCATACACCGTTACTCTTTTTTTCTTGTCTTCTTTCTTAGTAGACTATCGTCGTAGTGAAGAGGTGGTCAAAGTATTTAAAGTAAGTAAGTGCATCGTTGCGTTGGTGGCAAGCGTAAGGGAATGCGTCTGCTTCAGCGACTGGTGAGCGCAATAGCATTCCCTTCAGAGAAATACGCTAAAAGGAGGAAAATAATCATGCTTGCCTATTAATATATAGATTATATGTCCAAAATTGTTTGTTTTCGATAAAAATTTGAAGACGATTGTCTTATAGTATAATTTGGAATGTTTGCAGAGTCATCAATTTGTCAGCAAACTAAATTATGCTTTGCCCAAAAAGCCCCAATTATAAACAATAATAGTATACGTTTGATCGAGCTGTATCACTACATTTTGTGTAACAAAAATAATTTAAATCACACTAGGCGTTTAAAAGTTTTAAACACTTAAATTCTGGCTCTTAAAGTTTTGGATTCTTTGAAAAAGTTACTACCGGTTTATTAATTTGTTCACTGTTGATGTAACGACCCCATGAGAGTTATGCTGTTATCTGGAACACAATAAAACCGGAGCAACCTTGGGAAGTCGGGGCAAACAATGAGTAACAATTGCAAATAAAGTCAGAATAAAACAGGTATATTATTGGTAATGGCCTTCGACTGCTTGCAGAAACAGAAACAGACGACATTGACTACCGGTATTGACAAACGGAAATAGAATTTTTATGTAAGTCAAAGGGATTATGGTATTTTACACAACAAATCAAGGCATGGCGGTCTATATATTTCAGTTGAGTTCAGGCAAAACCACCTTCAATAAAACGGTAATAAAGATACTAGCAGAAGAGACAGCCAGCAGTATCACAATAAAAAAATAAAATGTTTGGAGAAGTATGTACATGTTAAAGTTACATTTAAAACGTTACCTGGGCATTATCACCGCCTAAATGTTACCGAAGCTACGTATTAAAAAAAAACTGTAATACAGTATGGAGTTGTATCTGGCCCATATGTTTTTGTTTTTGTGAGTGATGGAAAAGTGTCATATTATATTAAATATGTGAATCTCAATTTAAACAATCAGTCTCGGGTGTGGCTGTTATATATTACTTCGAATTATCTTAGTTTCCTAAATATCATATGCATGCATACAAGTTATAGATATTTAGTATTTTATATAACCACCTAAACATTGTGTTTTGAACTCTCACTTATCTACTTAAACACAAACAATGTAAGTAAAGTAAATTAAACATTCATTATTATTTCCTAAAAAATTCAATTATATGAATAAATAAATTTTAAAAAAATCAACAGTTAGGGTATACATACAAACCCTCGGGGCCGTTATGACAATATAGAGGTCCAATCTGACAAAATTAATAACAAAACAAAACCACTTGGGACGTGTTTGGCATGGTCCCCTGATCATTTTGTGAAAATTCCCAACTTTTCCCACTTTGGCATTTTCCGCCATCTTGGAAAATGGCGGCTAAAATATTTTACTATGTAAGCGTTTATTTAAAAACTAATTGTACGATAACCATGCGATGTAAAAACCCCAAATAAGATTTATTCTACTCAGAAAAAGATTTCCTACAAGAAAATGTGCTATTTATTTGTGGGATCTTAAACGCCAAGGACAATATTTGAACGTAAACCTAAAATTTGACAGAATTTTCATGTTGTATTTGAGAATTTTCTTAGTTTACTTATAGATTGTATTGAAGATATGAATTTTTTCCCATGACAAAAGTTGTAGCCAATAAAATTGTGCATCTTTTCATGTATAATGTTTGCACATTACTCTTAAAACAAACACTATAAAATATTTTAAATTTTAACTTTTATGTATTTTAGTGACAGGCAACATAAAAATTAATATTTTCGCATGCAAGTACAACATTAATAACGTATTGAAACGAGTTGGGACTTATTTGGGGTGGTTCCATGATCATTTTGTGAAAATTCCCATTCATTCCCACCTTCGCATTTTCCGCCATCTTGGAAAATGGCGGTTAAGACATGTCATTGTGTAAGCTTTCATTTAAAAATCGATTATACGATAACAATACAGTGTAAAAACCACAAACAAGTTTTATTCTACTCACGAAAAGATTTCCTATAAGAAAATGTGGTATTTATTGCTAGTATCTTACACGCTAGGGACAATGTTTGAACATAAACTTAAAATTTTATAGAATTTTCATGTCATATTTGCGAATTTTCCTAGTTTACTTCGATTATATTGAAGATATGAATTTCGTCCCTTAACAAAAGTTGTAGCCAATAAAATTGTGCATCTTTTCATTTATAATGTTTGCACATTACTCCTAAAACAAAGGCTAAAAAATATTTTAAATTTTAACTTTTATGTAGTTTGAAGACAGGTTAAAAACAAATTATAATTTGAGCAGGCAAATACAATGTTACATACATGTTACATTACATATTAGGGCCACTGTTTTTCCTAATATATATAAATAATCTACCAACTACATTACCTCCTCAGACATCATGCATCATGTACGCAGATGACACCACTCTACTAATCTCTGGACAAACACAATTGGAAATAAACCATGAAATTGAGAACACTATCGAATTGGCTTCAGAAAAACTCTCCGAATTAAAATTAGACATAAATAAATCCAAAACTGTGATAATGAATTTTGCACCAAAAAATGACAAATCCTGCCAACACGCAAATCTCTTAAATATGGAGGAAACCCCAGAAACATCGACATACATGAAATTTCTTGGAATAACTGTGGATCAAAACCTCAGCTGGAAAAATCACATCGATCACCTCACAAAGAAATTGGCCACATCACTATACGGATTGAAACGTATACGGAATATAGCAGGAACCCGCGCAGCACTAACAGCCTACCATGCATTATTTTCAACTCACCTAAGATTCGGAATTATTGCATGGGGAGCAGCATCCTACAACTTAATAGAACCAATACTCATAATTCAGAAAAAAGCAATAAGGACAATCAATAGACTACCACCCCAAGAACATTGCAAGCCATTTTTCATAGAAAATAAAATACTGACCATCATTTCAATGTATATCTACGAAACTATAGCCCACTGCTTAAAATATCAGCTACAAACTAGAGAAGACATTCACCAATATGAAACGAGGAAAAGACACAACATAGATCTGAAATACAATAGACTGAAGAAATCTCAAGCACACCCAAATTACATAGGAGCCAAGCTGTACAACCACTTACCCGACAATATTAAAACACATGACTACAACAATAAATTCTTAACACAACTCAAGCTATATTTACTACACAGACCTTATTACAACCTACAAGAATTTTTTACAGAACACACCAGACAAAAAACATAACTTACAACAGACTCAAACTATACCACCTATCCCAACTATCAAACCACCACCAAACCTATAGACAAACCCAGATTAACATAAACCCCTACCCAACCTAACCCTGACGATCCCCCTGTCTTGAGGACGGCGGAGGAGAAGAGAAGAAGTAAGAAGTAAGAAGTAAGTGTTATTAACCTAGTGAAACCATTCGGGACTTGTTTGGCATGGTGCCACGATCGTTTTGTAAAAATTCCAATTTATTCCAACTTTGCCATCTTCCGCCATCTTGGAAAATGGTGGCCAAGTATGTAATTATGAAGACTTTTACCAAAAAATTAGTTGTACGATAACGATACAGTGTAAAAGCATAGACAAGACTTTTCTCTTCGAAATAAATATCCTTCAAGAAATTATGGTGTATATTAATGGTATCGACGCCAGGGTCAATAATTGAATATAAACTTGAAACTATATTACATGCTCTTGGCTTCGTCTGAATTGAAAATATGAAGTTTGTACCTTTACAAAAGTTGTAGCCCATGAAATTGTGCATTTTTCCGTGTATAATGTTTGTATATTACTCTTAAAATATTTTAAGAAATTTTTTTTTAAAAATTAACTTTTATGTAGTTTGGTGACAGCTAACAAACAAATAATAATTTTAGCAGGCAAGTACAACATTAGTAACTAAGTAAAACCTTTTTGACATGTTTGGCAATTTCAACCATATTGGAAAGGCTAAATAATGTAGGCCTAGCCATTTCATACTTATATTTTAAAATGAATTGTACATCAACCATGAAATGTAAAACCCTTAAACAATATGTATTTAACTTGTCAATGCATTTACTTTAAAAAAATATATATATAAACATGTGGTGTGTAGTTTATTGATGTCAAGTATTACGTGCCACACAACCATATAGTAGCTTAAACCTATGTTGGTTCATTTTTTTTATATTAAACCTCCACTGCCCGTCACCATGGGCCAATAGGCCTGTGCGGTGATCTAAAGACAGCAAGGTACGGTCACGGCATTAAGTCACATAGGCTAGCTAGAGGTGACCGCTCATGTTTGCACGTGTAATGTCGTCACCCGGGATCGAACCGGGGACCGCTGGCTTGTGAGGCCAGAGCTCTACCACTGAGCTACCGCTCCCGTAACTTGTAATTCCCTTATATTGTAATTCTGTTACAATATTACATAAATAATCTAACTGAAAATTCAAAGTCAAAGTCAAAGTCAAAGTCAAAGTCTTTATTAAGCCAAAATCAACATAATACATGCATTAGCCAAGTCATTTACAAAACTCAATATCCTTAATGCTAAAAAAACTATTTACAGAGAAAAAATATTATTCTTCTAGGCCTATTTACAGACTTGTTCCGCCAGCCATGAACTCTTGGACGCTGTAAAAGGAGTTTTCTGCCAACAAATGCCTTAGTTGTCTCCTAAATTTACCGTGATTTTCCTCGGCCTTCAGGGATAAAGGTAGGGCATTGTAAAGTTTAATACCGGAGTAAAAAAGTTGATTTTGAAAAAATGTTGTTGAATGTTTAGGGATTCTTAAGTTATGGTGATTTCGAAGGGGATAACTGTGATTTACTATGGAGTTAAATAAAGGAATGTTGGAGTGAATGAATGATAGTGATTCTAAAATATAGATTGACGGGAAAGTGAGGATTTGGAAATTTTTAAAGGATTCTTTGCATGACTGCCGCACGTTCAACCCGAAAATGATCCTGATAGCTCTCTTTTGAAGCCTGAACAGAAAATGGGTTCGATGGTTTTCGTTGCCCCAGATAGGCACTGCATAGGACAGATAGGGATAGATAAGGCCATAATAAGCAGATAACAAAACTTCATTGTTTGCGGTTTTTTTAAGATTTCGGAGCATGAAGATGCCTGTACTTACTTTTTTAGATATATGTTGAATGTGGCCATAAAAATTTAAATTTCTGTCAAGGACCAGACCCAAAAACTTTACTTCCTCTGATGGATGGATAGTGGTGTCATCCAAAAGGAGACTGAAATTGTTCTCGCTTGAGCTTAAGGATCTATTTGATATTTGGAAATGAAGAAGTTGTGTTTTCTCCGGGTTCATGGATAAGGAATTTTCATTGAACCACTGAAGAAGACTATGGGATTCTTGAAATAAATTTGTTCAAGAGTATTTATGTTTGATGCAGAAGTTGAAAGAGATGTATCATCCGCAAATAGACAAAGGTTGGCCCTTGATACTGATGTTGGGAGTTTATTAATGAAGATCAAAAAAAGGGTAGGCTCAAGTATGGATCCCTGGGGCACTCCTCTCACTACCGAGTCTCTGGATGATGAAAAGTACCGTAAGCATCCTGACTTATCCACTGCAGGTATTTGAACAAACTGTTCCCTCCCTTGGAGATACGAGGTGAACCAATTTAGGGCTGTGCCTCTGATACCAATCTCACTTAATTTAGAAACAAGCAGACTGTGATCCACCATATCAAAGGCTTTTCTCAGGTCAAAAAATAATCCCATTGTGTGATGTTTGCTATCTAAATCCTTTGATACTTTATTTATAAGTGAGAACATTGCACTAGTGGTCGACTTTTTCTTCACAAATCCGTGTTGTTGCTCTGTTATAATATTTTGCTTGTTCAAAAAATCCCATAGCCTGATAAAAACAGTTTTTTCAAACACCTTTGCTATGGAGGAAACAAGTGATATTGGACGATAGTTGCTCTTTTGGTTTTTGTCACCTTTTTTAAATATAGGCCTAACAACTGTTAACTTCAGTTGATCTGGAAATTGCCCTTCCATTAAAGACTTGTTAATTAGATGGCAAAGTGGCTCGGCAACCAGGTCAGCTATAGATTTCAGCATAATAGGGGAGATCTCGTCTACTCCTGTTGATTTTTTGTTCTTTAAGGTGGCTATTATGGAAATCACTTCATTTACTGTGACAGGATTGAAGAAAAATGACGAATTTATGTTCTGTATCAGCTGTGTTCGTTGACTCTGGTTATTTTGCTTTATGTTTTTTCCAACCTCATTGGCTACTTCTGTTGGGTCTTTTATTTGCTTCCCATTTTCGTCGTTGATACATATTTCTCTGAAAGATTTACTTGTTGTTTGTCTACTTCCATTTATAACCTCCCAAATACCTTTAGTTTTGTTCTCGCTTTTATCAAGGTGTTCAAGTAATTTATTAGATTTTTCAAATTGTATCATCTTCCTGAACCGATTTTTTAGCCTTAGGTAATATTGTCGTAGAAAGTGTCCAGAATTTAAATGTTTTGTCTTTTCGTAAAATATCAAAACTTCTTCTTTGAGATCCAATAATTCTTTACTAAACTTGATCTTTCCTGTTTTCTTTTGTTGATTTTTTTTATGTTTTTTTGGAAAGGCTAAATCGAAGTAAAAGTTGAGACTCGAGGTAAAATAGTGAAACTGATCATTTAAGTTTCCACAATGGTATAGGTCAGCCCATTTCTCTTTGTTAAGTAAATACCTGAATGTTCGGAGATTAGCTTCATCGAATGATCTTACGATCTTAAATTTAGCCACTGGCTTCTGAATTTGGGCACATGATAAAGTAGCAATTGTCGATTGAGCATAATGATCAGAGAGAGCAGTGCACACAACATCCGTCACCGCATTCTCTACGTTTGTAAACACATGGTCAATCATGCTCTTAGATCCTTGTGCCACTCGTGTGTATGTGTCAACCACGTTTATCAGCCCAAAAGATACCATAGTTGAATTAAACTTTTCAGCTTTAAAATCTTTTATTGCGAGATCTTGATACTGATACTTACTTGATACTTCTTCCTTCATCGATGACCAGTAATGACTGGATAGATTGCGTCACAGTTAAACAAAAGAACTAACTACTTAATTAAAAACTAATATTTACAAACTTTGTGGCTATATGTGTCTTCACTGAATTTGGGTGTAGGGCGGCAGGTGTTTTGGCCTAAATACCAGTCAAGTCAGCTGCAAGGTACTCAGTTATCGAGTAGAATGGGTTTTTCTTCAGCCAGTCCTTTATCCTGTCTTCAAATTTTCTTGGTTCCAGATCTTTAATAGAGCTTGGGAGCTTGTTGAAGAATTTCATGGAGATAATGGGGTAGCAGTCTTTCTTTTTTGACAGTCTACAGAACGGAATGTCCAAACATTGTCTGTTTCTAGTATTGTAATTATGTTGATCGGCTCTTGTAGTAAAAGATGGAAGGTTGTTTCTAATATAAACTAAGTTGAGAAGTATGAACTGGTTTATAACTGTGAGGATCCCTAATCTAATGAAAATAGGTCTGCAATGGTCTCTGTATCCTGCCGAATCCAAGAGACGGACAGCCTTTTTCTGCAGCAAAAGCACGTTGTTACAAGCAGAGGCATGACCCCACAGTTCAATACCATAAATAATATGACTATGGAAAAAAGCGAAATACATCATGACAAGATACTGTTTTGTAAGCATGGGTTTCAATCTACGCAGTAAGAAGATCACTCTTGACAGTTTAGAACAGACATGATTTATGTGTGGAGCCCAAGAAAGTTTATGATCTATGTGGAATCCCAACAACTTTACTTCATCTAAAGGGTTACCATGTGCGGAAAGGCTGCAAACTAGTTCCTGTGTCTTAGCCTCGTTTATACTGAGCCTGTTGCTGTTGAACCACTGTTTCACAGTTTCAAGTGTTTCCTTAGCTGAAGACTGAGCGAGTTCCGGTGTACTATTCCTGGCATAGATTGAAGTGTCATCTGCAAATAACAGGATATTCCCCAGCAGTCCGATGTCATTGATGTTGGAGAGACATTTCTCTGTGTAATGTTTCTCTACTTTGATCACCTGATGTTTTAACTTTGTTTGTTTACATTTGAATTTATTTTGGTTTTGTGTTGTTGTTAGTAAAATATGAATGTTTAACCCTAGAACGGCCAAACGACTTTTATAGTTGTTTGGTTACGGTAAGATGGTGGCCAAACAACTTTTAAAGTCGTTTGCTACAACCTTTTTTTCAAACCAATATTATTATATATGCCCAAGCAGTAATCACATTAAAAGTTATACCATTGTAAAGATAATTGGATAAGCTACAATTTTCATGTATAACATACTCATTTGTGTCAATAACGACGGTGGGAATAATAAATAAACATTACACTTTTTTTAACTCTGCGCTCGGCGGCATTGCCGATCGAGAAACGAAGGCAAAAACAGCCAATTTTTAAATTCTGTGGAAGCTTTACTTTTCATACTAGAGGATAGTGGTTATCGAAACCGAATATATTGATTCTTTCTGCATATTTCGTCTGTTGAAGAATTGAGTCTAGCGCAAATAGTTCACCAGCTGTGATTTGTTTACCAAACCTCTGCAAACAAACATATTAAGATTTTTCTGTATGGCCAAAAAGCTTTTTTAGTCGTTTGGAAAAATTTAGTTTACTCGGCTTGTATTTTGATCTGCAAAATAAAATAAATATGAAAATAAAGAGGAAGAAATCCTTTATCGAACTAACTATAATTATTGAGAGCCTAGCGTCCCGATATTTTGGTTTTAGCAGTTGGTCAAACTGATGGAATTTCCTCAAATCTGTCGTCGTCTCGTGGGAACACCTGTTGTGCCAAGTTGTGTGTCTCCGTGTCTTGGATGTTTTGTTTTGTGCTGTGCTCTGCAGCTGTGTTTGTTTACTTACTTTTTTAATTGGTTTTATTCTTATTGAGTAATAGTAGATATGTTTTTAGTAATTATTATTTAAACTTTTTATAAAATCGTCTTTTGTTGGATAGGCTCAATAAAATTTTTTTTAAACTTACATTGTCTTATTACTATGGTTACCTGCCATAAATATGTTATTATTATTGAATGTTTTATTTTTTTCTTATTTGATAAGAAAAAAACTCAAGTAATCTATAAATTCAAGAAGGTATAAGTCCTTTGATAAAAATCTTGTTTATAATATCAAAGCACAACAAAGCGCTAAATAAAAAAAACTTGCTCTTTTTTACGTTTTACCACTTCAAAAACTTATAAGCTATTTTCCACCTAATAAACTATATATTTTCTGCTTCTTTATAAAATTTCAAACATTTTGTATATCTTTGAATTTTTATACAGCTACAATTTAGTTTTTTACAAGCTTTTGAAGTTGTATATTTTTTTGTGATTTTCAGTTGGTAAAAAATGTTTTTATTTTTTGAAATGAAATATTGTATATTTTGTTTATTGAAACAAGTATATTTTCATATGGTTTTGTTACTTGTTTACTACTCTAACAGAATACATGTGTTTATTTTATATTATTGGCCTTTTTCTCTATGTAGGCCTAAAACAATAATAAGTATGCAAAATTAGAAAAATTGTAATATTTTACATTTGACATAATAACTCAATAAGTTTTTTAGTAGAGTCAAATATTTTTAGGTTTTTATGTAGGGAAATAAATTTAGAATATCTTGTATATATTGAATTTTGGAATAATTTTGTTTATATTTTTTTATAAGAGTTTACTTTTGAAATTTAGTTTTTGAAATTTTTTTGTTTCTTGTTTATTTTGCACAAACCATAAATTTTTTATAGGAAATATAAGTTTCGTTCGTATATTTAGATTCTGCAGAATATCCCGAATCAAATGGTATATAATACAATATGTTTTGGTAAACAAATATGTATTTCATAATAGTTAATATAAAATGCTGCACAAAGGGCCAAAACTGCCTGGCCCTACAGAAACACTCTATATGGCCGTTCTAGGGTTAACTTTTGTTCTTTATTATAATTAAATAGTTTCATCCCACATATATCCCTGGGGCACATTTTATCACCTCTCTTTTCAGGTTATGGGCCTCTCCACGTTAACTGTATAAATATTTATTGCAAAACATTAAAGTAGGAATATTTCATTATATTTTTTGTCTCACATTTGTTGCAATTTTTGTTGAATTTCATTCACAAAATTGGGTTATAAAATCAACAATATGGGAGAAAGGGAAATGAAAATAGGTATTGAACTACTTGAAGGAGTTTCCAACTTCAATAATTGGAAGTTTGCAATGAAAATGGCCCTGATTCATGAGGATATATGGAGTTCCATTGAACCAGATGAAACTAAGGAAGGTGAGGTAAGAACACCAGAGGATTTGGTAAGTGTAAAGAAAAAAGATCAGAAAGCACTTGCTAAAATATGTTTATTTGTGAAACCTTGTTGTTATCCTCACGTAAGAAATGCTAAAACTGCCAAAGAGGCTTGGGACAATCTTCAAAATGCTTTTGAAGATAAGGGATTAGTAAGACGGCTAAGTTTATTGAGAATTTTATTTAATATCAAACTTTCTCAATTTGAGACTATGGATGCTTATGTTACTAAAATTATGTCTCTAGCACAACAAATAGCGGACATAAGTAAACCCATTGAGGATGAGTTTCTTGCTGTAATAATGTTAAATGGCTTACCGAGTCATTATGAACCAATGGTAATGGCTTTAGAAAATTCGGGAGTCTCATTGACAGCAGAACTTGTTAAATCTAAGCTACTACAAGAAGATTTAAAGTCCGTCAGTCCTAATCAAAGCAACTCTGGTCAAAACGCATTAGCTTCACGTCACAATGTAAAACGTTTTGTTGTAAAGTGTTTTCGGTGTCACAAAACCGGTCATAAAGCTTCGGAATGTTTCAAAAACCCTGCTAATTCCGGGAAGAGTAATGCTAATAACAAACAGGCTAATCAAAAGTCAAGTAAAACTAACAAAAATAATGATTGGTGTGTTTTGTCGGCATTAGCAGCAAAAACTAGTGCAGACCGTTGGTATCTTGACTCAGCTTGTACTAACCACATGACAAGTCAAAAGCATTTGCTTGTTAAATACCAAAAATATAACAAAAATGGTATGGAGGTCACTGTGGCGAATAATGAAAAGCTTAAAGTCGAAGGTCAGGGGGAGGCGACGGTCATGATAGATTCTGTCGAGAGAAAAATCACTGATGTTGTTTATGTACCTAATTTAAGCTTAAATTTACTTTCCGTGAGTCAGATGGTAAATAAAGGTTTGAAATTGGTTTTCTCTAATGACGGTTGTAACGTATATAAAGAGGAGGACTGTGCTATCTCTGGTCACCCGGTAGCACATGCTACAAATGTGGATGGTCTTTACAAATTGGATACTGATTCTGATAACCAAATGTCAGCTAATATTGCTGGTCAAGGTAAAGACAATATGGAAGAGCTATGGCACCGTCGACTAGCTCATTTGAATAGAAAATCTATGAATCTGTTGCGGAACAAAATGTCGACTGGAATATCATACTCTGGTCAAGGTTCACCCTGTGTTTCTTGCATACAAGGAAAACAAACTACAACTCCTTATTCAAAATGTAAGAAAGGGACTCGCGCTACAGAGATTCTGGGTCTAGTACACTCCGACTTATGTGGCCCAATGAGTGTTAGTTCCCATGGAGGTGCAAGATATTTACTAACTCTCACTGATGATTTTTCAAGAAAGACATTCGGTTACTTTTTGAAGCAAAAAGATGAAGTTGTTTCTAAAATTACAGAGTGGAAATTGTTGGTTGAAAATGAAACTGGGAAGCGCTTGAAGAAATTTCGTACTGATAATGGGGGTGAATTTGTTAACAGGGAACTTGAAAATTTTCTTAAAGCTTCTGGAGTGCAACATCAGACAAGTGCTCCATATTCACCGTCCCAAAATGGTGTTGCTGAAAGGGCAAACAGCACGATTTTTGAGAAAACTCGTGCTCTGTTGCATGATTCAGGATTGGACAAAAAGTATTGGGCTGAAGCGGCTAACACAGTAATTTATTTGAAGAACCGATCCCCTACTAAAGCCGTTTTGGGGAAAACACCTGAAGAGATGTGGTCTGGCAAAAAGGTCGATCTCAGTCATTTGAGAGTTTTCGGCTGCAGAGCTTTCGCTCATATTCCTAGTACGTTGCGGAAGAAACTAGATCATAAAAGTCGAGAGCTTATTTTTGTTGGTTACGCCCAAGATTCGAAAGCGTACAGACTTATTGATCCTAAATATCCTTCCAAAATAATTGTATCTGGGGATGTTGTCTTCATAGAGGAAAAACCAGTTGAAGGGGGCGATATAAGTGCAGATAAGAAATCTTACAAGATTTTGGAACTGACAAATGATGAGCCAGAACAATCCACTAAGGTTGCAGAGAACTTTGAAAGTGTGGTTGATTCAGACTCTACCTCCGCTAAAGATGTTTCTAGTATGGAAGTTGAAACAGATACAGAAACTGGAAATACCTCCACTGAAGATGTTTCTCATCTTGAAGTTGAAACTGACACTGAAACTCAAAATGACGAAGTAATGAGTGAAATTAGTAATGATGGAATTCAAGAGGCAAGAAGGTATCCACAAAGGGAGCGAAAACCAAAGGACATGGGACCATTCCAAGTTTATAACGTGGTTCATGATCTTGACTATACGCCGACTTGTGTGTTTGAAGCACTAAATGGAAAAGAAAAAGATCTGTGGGAAAAGGCAATGAAAGAAGAATATCTCTCATTCAAAGAAAATGATGCTTGGACCTTAGTTGACTTACCAAAAGGGGCAAAACCTGTCAAATGTAAATGGGTGTTCAAGATCAAAAGAGATAGTAACGGCGATGTAACAAAGTACAAAGCACGGTTAGTAGCAAAGGGTTTTACTCAAAAATATGGCATTGACTACACAGAAACTTTTTCTCCTGTTGTCAGAAACTCTACTCTCAGGATGCTGATGGCTCTTGCCACAGAATTAGACCTGGACATTCATCATTTGGACTTTTCAACTGCTTTTTTGAATGGAGAACTTAAAGAAACCGTTTATATGCAGCAACCTGAAAACTTCATCGTACCAGGAAGAGAAGACAAGGTATGTTTGTTAAAGCGGTCTATTTATGGTCTGAAACAGTCATCGAGGATGTGGAACGAGAAAATCAACCAGGTACTCAAATCTTTGAACTTCAATAGATTAAACTCAGAACCTTGTATATACCGTAGAAACAATGGTAGTAACATTTGTATAATTGCACTATATGTTGATGATCTCTACTTGTTTTCAAATAATGAGACTGAAAAACATAAGTTGATTGAACGGCTAATGAGTTCTTTCAAGATGAAAGATTTAGGACCAGCTCAACACATCCTTGGAATGAGAATGAAGAGAAGAAAAGACTCTCTAAGTTTGGATCAGTCGGTGTACATTCAAAATCTACTGGAGAAATTTAAAATGACTGATTGCAAACCTGTGAGCACTCCGATCGAGGTAGGAGTATCTCTTGAAAAGAACAAATCAGCTTGTGATGAGTCGTATCCTTACCGAGAACTCATAGGAAGTCTGATGTATCTGGCTGTAAATTGTAGGCCAGATATTGCTCATGCAGTTAGCTACCTTAGCCAGTTTAACAGCTGCTACGATGGTACACACTGGAAGGCAGCAAAACGAATCTTAAGGTACCTGAAGGGAACTATCGATTTGGCTCTTCAATATAGAAAAACAGGAAGTCTGGCAGTTACAGCATATGTTGACGCTGATTGGGCCAATGATAAGGAAGATAGACGTTCCTATACAGGATTCATCTTTCAGCTGGCAGGCGGACCCGTGAGCTGGGAAAGCAGAAAACAGCGTACTGTGGCGTTGTCAAGCACGGAAGCTGAGTACATGGCCTTAAGTGATGGAGCAAAGGAAGCCAAGTTTTTACAAAATGTTTTGTTGGAACTGTTGGGAAGAAAGGACTCAATTGTGATTTACAATGACAGTCAGTCTGCTCAAAAGTTATCTGTAAATCACATGCTGAACCGCAGAACAAAACATATTGACATAAGAAATCATTTCATAAGGGAAGCTGTGGAACAAGGGGACATAATCCTGAAGTATAAACCAACAGCCGAGATGCCAGCGGATATTTTGACGAAAGGTGTTCCTGGCCCACGACATCAAGAGTTATTAAATGTGATTGGACTGTACAAAGTGGATAAACATTAAGGGGTAGTGTTGGAGAGACATTTCTCTGTGTAATGTTTCTCTACTTTGATCACCTGATGTTTTAACTTTGTTTGTTTACATTTGAATTTATTTTGGTTTTGTGTTGTTGTTAGTAAAATATGAATGTTTAACTTTTGTTCTTTATTATAATTAAATAGTTTCATCATACATATATCCCTGGGGCACATTTTATCACCTCTCTTTTCAATTGATAATAACTAGAAACAGGGTAGGCCCAACGACCGAGCCTTGAGGCACGCCGTGCTTGACCTTGAGTGGTCTGGAGTTTGCTCCCTCAATGGAGAGTACCTGCTTCCTGTTCTCAAGATAGGTTTTGAACATAGCCAGAACCTCACCACCAACTCCATATGCCTTAAGTTTATCTATTAATAAGCTGTGGGGGACGCAATCAAATGCCTTTGTTAAGTCAACTAGGGCCAAAGCAGTGGAATCTTTCTCCTCGAAGGAGTCCAAGATGTTAAGGACTAAGTGTGAAACTGCTGTCAATGTTGACCTTCCCCGTCTAAAACCGTGTTGTGAATCTGAGAACAGTTTATTATTTTCTAGATGATTTACAAGTTGATTTTTCATAACGGTTTTGAAGACCTTAGCAAGGACTGGAATTATTGAGATGGGTCTGTAGCTTTTCATGGCCTCTGGGTCACCTTTCTTATATACTGGGACGGTACGGGACAGTTTTAGTTTGCTTGGGAAGATACCCTCATTTAAACACCTATTAACTACAAAACTCAGGGGGTAGGCTATGTCTTCAATGATAGTTTTTAGCAGTTCAACTGACATCCCATATATATCTACGCTCTTCTTATTCTTAAAGTTAGACACTATCTTGACTATGTCTCTAGGTGATACCTGACGCCAATGCCACAAGGGGTTCACAGCCTGGGACAAATTTCTTATCGACATGCATAGCTCATCATTACTGACATTATTTTCTGGTAATATATCTATGATATGCTGAACCTCATTAACAAGAAATTCATTAAACTCGTCCGGGCTTTCCTTGAACTTAGGTTTTAGATTTTTACCCTTACAGTTGGCTACCTTATTTACTAAATTCCATGCTGCCTTACAGCTATTAGTTGAGTTTACTATCTCAAACATATTTGACTCTTTCTTGGCTAGTTCTACTTCACGCCTGTATATCTGCTTGGCTCTTAAATAATAAGCATGGAATCTAGTCCTAACTTCATCATCCAAAGAGTGTTTACTTCTATCATTTAAAGCTAATACTAAATTTCTCAGCTTAGCTAATCTTGGTGTATACCAATCTCTATTTGGCAATATAGAATTTGAGTTTATTCTTGACTTACTCGCTACAGAAACAGACTTAGTAGGAAAGAAATTATCAAAGATAGTTGTCAGTTCATCAAAGAAAGCATTAAATAAGACCTCCGCATTGTCAGAGTCACTAAATCTATGAAACATACCTTCCCAGTCCGTATTTGCTAGGGCAGTCTTAAACAATGGAATGGATTCTTCCTTAATAGGTCTAATAATACGTGAGTAATTATTACGCCAAGATAAGTTAGAAGAAGTTTCACTCACCAATTGAAGATTCAGGTCCATTACCACAGCATCGTGATCAGCTACAACTGGATTGCAGACCCCCACTGCGTAGTCCCAGGAGTTCAGCGAGGTGGCAATGGTATCCAGACAGTGTTTACCCCTTGTTGGAGTTCTGTTAGTTATGTACATGCCATAACTTTGCAGAAGAAGTTTGAAGGTATTGTACAGGTTGTCATCAACTTCAAGGTGGATATTTACATCTCCGCCCAACACAATGGGCATGTTAAATCTACTCAGGTATACCAAGCAATGTTCTAGTTTTTCAAAAAAATTTTCCACATCACCATCGGGTGACCGATAGATGGAGACAACAATCACTGACTCGCTCTCCAAAATTACACCTGAGAGCTCAATATCAAACTCACAACAAAAAGTTTCAAGTTCCAGAGGTTTAAATGCAATGTCATTCCTTAAATATACTGAAGAACCTCCATTTTTATGATTGTCACGATAATATGCTGATGTTAGGCTCAAATTTCCGATGACAGTAAAAAAGTCTCCTTCGCTGCTATTTAAATGGTGTTCACTTAGGCTCAATACGTCTGGGTGAATTTCACTCGCAAATTCCTCAACTAAATTAAACTTGGTTCTCAGACATTGTACATTTATAAAAGCTAATTTCAGGCCTAGTGTGTGTTCCACCATGCAATCATTGTCTTGAGAATTTGATGGTCCACTATATTCAATTTGAAGCCTAGCCTTAGGCACATCTACATTATTTACAACAGGCCTAACTTCATTATTTACAGCAGGCCTATCTTCATTATTTACAGCAGGCCTATGTTCAATATTTACAATGTCATCATTTCTTACAACTAAACTATTTACATTCGTTATGGTTTCTTGGAGGTCCACTTTTGTTAATCCGTGTTCTGGTTTCTTATTCTTTTGAATAAAAAACGTTTAAGGATCGAGTTCTTCGGCCAAGCAGCACAGTCGTAAAGGTCGGTTTTCTTCTCAAAATCTACTCCCAGTTTGAAGCTAGCATTGACTCCCTTATTCTCCAATTTTTCAACCGACACCTCCACACCTGGAAACGTTTCTTTAATAAAATTTTCAACGTCTTCTTTGCTGGTATCACTCCTTAATCGGCCCAAGTAAAGCCAAGCTTTACGTTCACCCGCACTCAGACTAGTTTTTACGCTAGTTCCAACAACGAACTTTTGCTCACGTTGCGCATCGACTCTGACCGCCATATTGGAATCATTCGATTTCTGACTATCGCCTCCATTTTCATCGTTTCGGTTTTTTCTCCATGGTGCCGTTCTGTCATTAGATCGGAAGAATGAGTCGATCGATATTGAAGTCACCAAGAACAAATATCTGAGAGTGTTTTCGCGAGAGCTTACCTAGACAGTGGTTTATCAGCTCTAAGAAGGTGTCATACTCGTATGTTGGGGGTCTATAACCTGCTACTATTAGAACTTTGTTACACTCGTCAATTTCAAGTGAAGTCGCTGTTAGTTCACAAACTCCCTCGACACAAAACTCTGAGCAATCGAGAGGAAAACATTCGATATTATTTTTACACCAGATTCCTACGCCACCTCCATCCATCTGGGATCTGCAATAGGCTGAGTTGAATAATAAATCACTGACATTAATATTGGCTATTTCGTGGGATTTGAGAGCATGCTCTGAAAGGCACAATATATCTGGATCCTCTTCGTTAATAAACAGTGCAAGCATTTCAATTTTGCTTGTCAGTCCTCTGATGTTTTGGTGTACTAACTTGAACTTTGCAGTTTGTTGGATTGAGCCCTCTGTATGTAGAGCGCCCACGGGACCCATGGTGACTTGAGAGCCTCCCCTAAAAAATGTTTGGAAGTAAAAACGCGGTTCTTTGAATGACTAGAAGATTTTGTAATAAGATCTGGAGCAGATAATGGATTTGTAGTAGAAGTTGAAATCGGGTAGACAGAGTCTGGTGCAAGACAGTAGGGCAAGGACAGAAAAATTGTATCAGCTAGCTTCATTTTCCCTTTCCAGTTTAGGTGCAGGCCATGCCTAGTGTGAAGGGATCTTGGGAAGGAATCTTGTGGGGAGACAAAACAGACGTGGTTGTGGTTACTGGACAGGTTTTTTTAAAGTAGCATTGACTTCAAAAACGGTTTTGGATAGGGATGGGTCGTCAAATCTTGAAGGAAGACCGACTAAAATCACTTTTTGCTCTTTGACTTCAGCAAACATGGAGTCTAACTCTAAAGAAAAATCATTACAGCGCCCATTCACAATGTTATTTGTACCACCTATTACAACAATACAATCATCTTTAACTAAATTGAAACTCATTCAAGGAATAGAATTTTTCTGTAGAGATTATAATGAAACTTGTTCGAGGTTTGTATACCAAGCTTGTTTTAGGCCTAAGTAACAACACAGCCTAATAGGCTCCAGTTTATTATTTTTAGTTACAAGTAGTTTTATATTTCCCTGACTATGCCCATTTCATGTCATGTACCTGTCCAACAACAATAAAGATTTTTTATTTTTATATTTATTTTTATTGATTTTTGAGAAGTGAAACTGTGGAAAAATCAACAAATTTTTAAAAATTGAGAGGTCACCATGTCAAAAACGATCCAAGTGTTTTTTCTGTGTTATTATTGTACTTGAATAGTTTTTATCTCATTTTTAATCCCATCGCAAATCAATATAAAAAGTCCAATCAGTAGGCCTAGTTATGTGCTGATGAACTATATTAAAAGATGCACGAACTAAAGGGCTACATATTTTGTGCAAGTACAAACTGCATATTCAATACCAATAAAGCAAACTTGGCGATACATAGAAATATAAATGATATTTTTACAAAATTAAAACTAAACGCTCAGATGTTGGGTGTGACATGTAAGATATGAAATCAATAAAGAATACAATTTCTTAGGCGAAACGCTTTGATGAGTGCAATAGACTTACATCTTGTTTGAGGATTTTACATCTTATGGTTAATGTACAATTAATTTTAAAACGAAAAACGTGATATGATTCTGATACTTAGCCACCATTTTCCAAGATGGCGGAAATAATGATTTAAAAAAGGTTAGAATTTTCGCAAATTATCGGGGGACCATGCCAAACACGTCAATAAAGGTTAACTTACTTATTAATGTTGCATTTGCCTGCTCAAATTATAATTTGTTCACCCGTCTCCAAACTACATAGAAGTTAAAAATTAAAATATTTTTAGCTCTTGTTTTAGGAGTAATGTGCAAACATTATACATGAAAAGATGCACAGTTTTATCGGCTACAACTTTTGTAAAGGGACAAAAATCATATCGAAGTAAACTAGGAAAATTCGCAACTATAACATGAAAATCCTGTAAAATTTTAAGTTTATGTTCCAATATTGTCCCTAGCGTGTAAGATACCATCAATAAATACCACATTTTCTTGTAGGAAATGTTTTCGTGAGTAGAATAAACCTTGTTTGAGGTTTTTACACTGTATGGTTATCGTAAAATCGATTTTTAAATGAAAGCTTACACAATGACATGTCTTAGTCGCCATTTTCCAAGATGGCGGAAAATGCCAAGGTGGGAATGAATGGAAATTTTCACAAAATGATCATGGAACCACCCCAAATAAGTCCCAACTCGTTTCAATACGTTATTAATGTTGTACTTGCATGCGAAAATATTAATTTTTTATGTTGCCTGTTGCTAAAATACATAAAAGTTAAAATTTAAAATATTTTGCAGTGTTTGTTTTAAGAGTAATGTGCAAACATTATACATGAAAAGATGCAAAATTTTATTGGCTACAACTTTTGTTAAGGGACAAAATTCATATCTTCAATACAATCTAAGTAAACTAAGAAAATTCTCAAATATAACATGAAAATTCTGTCAAATTTTAGGTTTACGTTCAAATATTGTCCTTGGCGTGTAAGATCCCACCAATAAATACCACATTTTCTTGTAGGAAATCTTTTTCTGAGTAGAATAAATTTTATTTGGGGTTTTTACATCGCATGGCTATCGTACAATTAATTTTTAAATAAACGCTTACATAATAAAATATTTTAGCCGCCATTTTCCAAGATGGCGGAAAATGCCAAAGTGGGAAAAGTTGGGAATTTTCACAAAATGATCAGGGGACCATGCCAAACACGTCCCAAGTGGTTTTGTTTAGTTATTAATTTTGTCAGATTGAAATGCTAACTTCCCCGGACTAATAAGGAAATAGATTTGTTACTATCTTTGAGAATATGTGAATTAATAATTTGTTTGTTTCCATTGTGTTTCCGACGAACATTTCATACAGAGTTTTGTTGAATTTGTTTAGATTCTTATGCTGTAATTTTGTAGATATTATTCTTTTTTAGTCTCGATGTTAATTTATATGTTCTACTTCTACAACAAAAATTCATTAGATGTACTGTTTGCTCTTATATGTTTGCACTGCATTACCGACTCTATTGTAGAAATGTACTAGAATTAGCGCTCGAGGCGACAAAATCTTGAACTATTTATGCTCGGTTTCCAAGAAAGACTACACAGTATTGCTTGACGGTGTTAAATAATTTAATTTACAAATTATAACAAAATAAATAATTTGTAAAAAGAAAATTATAAAACAATATTTTATATGGTTTTACTTTATTATTTTGGAAAAAATACATGTTACATGTTTATATCATAGTATTTTTGTAGTATGACCGATAATTTTTTTTATCTGTTTATATTTGTTGTTGTTTCAGGAGGATGCAGAGGAGGTTGCCCAGCTGTTGGACCCCAAGGGCCGAGGGTTTCTGTCGTACCGGGACTTCTGCCTGGGAGTCAACACTCTGCTCGAGCGCGCCGGTAAGTCACTGAACGCAACTCCCGCACGTTACTGTACTGCTGTAGTATCACGCTTCATGCAGGCGCTGGTTGCTAAAATGAAGAGAATTCACATAGAAGTTCTTCACTTGAAGATTTAATTTATTTCAACTGTGCATGAATAAAGTTCTAGCATGTTTTATTAGTATGATTAGTAAGTTCTGAAGGAGGCCTCCAATAATAAAGGTGTATTTTTTGTATTATTTATTATCGGTATAGATATTTTTGTCGTTACAACAATGACCTAGTTTATTACAAAAAACTCATCGCTATTTACAGTAGTACAATACCACATAACGGGTTATGCAAGTAAAATGGTAAAATGTGTCTAACTAAAACTAACAATCAAAACAACGTCAACGGAAAAAATAATAATGGAGTAATAATTACGTATTATCCGCTCTAATTTGGGGATCAGAAAAGGAATTTAACACAGAAACAGTATATTCACCCCTATGTACATGCATTATCTTTTAAATAAGTAATTCGAAAAAAGAGAACATTAGTTATCAAAAGTTAATTTTAAAATCTTTATTTCATAATTGCCCTGATTTGTTTATATTAGTTCTTCCAGTCATGCTTAACTTATCTAGTGAATTGTTCCAATCAATAACAGTACAGATAAATTGGGGTATCTACGAAGATAGAAAGTTATTTTTTTATTGTTTCTTAATTTTAATCGGTATGCAGAAATAAAAAGTCATGGCGTAGGCTAAGAAAGAAAAGTTAGGCATATTGGCATATTACCATAATAACTCCGCTAGTCATAGTTTTCTCAAATCGGAATAACAAGTATGCATGATTACTTACTTTTAGACACCTAAATCTCTATACATAGTTATCGTTGCCGAGCGATGTTTTGATATTTAGAGCTCAGTGTCGCTTGTTGTTTTGTAATTATGTTTTTACTCCCAAAATAAGCACCATATACCTCATTGAAAATTAAATCGAGAATAATCTAGAAAGATAATTTTGAGAGTATTATTGATAATATTATTATTATTGAGAATAATTTTAGAAGTAGCCCATGTTTTTCTCTATGGTGGCAGCCAAATCTGGGCTGTTTTAGACTTTCATTAAACATTTTATATAAACATTATAAACCCCTCTGAAATGTTATACTGTACTGGTGTAATTAGTCACAAGGAAATTCCATAAAAACCCGTAACAAGTCTAAGGAATGTAGAATAGTCATTAGTGGTATATAATAATGTTTGTCTAGTTTGAGAATGTGTTTACAGAAGTATGATTTTTTAAATAAATTTTAAGAAACCTGTTAAAATTCAATGTTAAATTTATAATTTCTCATGTTATATGGTCTATATGTATTATGTGGTATGCATGATATGTTCTATTTGTCATTAATGGTCTAAGTTAATTAATAAATGGTGCATATTGTTTTGCACACACCACAAGAACACGTAATTTGCAAGTTTTTATTTACTGTGGCATACACAGGAAGATTAGTGTTAATCGCTCATATTGATAAAACGAAAGTTCTTTAATCGAAATATGGTATAACGAGGTGGCCCGGCGCAAATTGCGCTTTTTATGATTCTGTATGAGTGAAACTCACCTACAGTACGTGAATGTTGATTATGAAGTGACAGAGATCTATTTTTGTTTACTATCTAGCTTTTTAAATTCATCTGAAGGTAATCAGCTGTTAAATTAAAATTCACATTGAAGAACTTACAATAAAAGTTGGTCAACATTTTAAAGCGCCCTCTAGAAATAAATCAAAAGGCAGGGGGGCGAAGCTCGAAACAATATGACCTTTTTAATTACGATTCGTCACTGCGGTATATCCTAAGCTTTAAAATGACACCTCAATCTTAAAAATCGGTTCAGTAGATCAAGAGAAAAAGGGACGTAACAGACGAAACCCTTATAGAAATAAGAAGATAGATTTTGGAAAACGTTAAAGTATAGGAATAACTTAATTGATTTTAATAATGTACCGTATTACTGTATTATTCTTCTAATTGTCGAATCTCTCCAATTTTCTTTAATCGTACGTGCCACTGATACAAATTATTAAATGCCCATCAATCGGGCATTCACTGAAAACACAGGTGTTATTTAAAAATTCAGATGCCCAGTTTTACGCCTGCATTCTCTGAATGCAACAAGGACCCAGGAATGACCGGTGTAGCTGTCCGGTAGGTGCTGCTGATAGTTCGGAGGGAATCCACCAGGTAGCAGGCCGACCTGTTGCACATGCGCGCACTCTCCTGTCGGATGTTTCAAACAGTCTCACATACCTTCGCCGCCCAGCAGGTTGTTGTGTCCGTGGAATTTTGGCATGTTACGGTTTAAATTTCAACTGTCGGCGTAATTTGGCTTATAAATCGCTCCAAATTTACATTAATTACGACCCGTTTACTCGCGAGTGTTATTGTGGTGATTGCTGTGTTAGAGTGTATTAATTTGATTGGATAAATTGACGATTTGACCCAGGTAAGGTTATGTTTCTAAGTGACCCCTTGTTTACATTATGATTAGACTTCCTAAATTAAAGATTCCAGTTTTAAGTTTAACTCCTTGGTTGAATAAGCTTATTGATAGCAATAATTTTACAAATACCCTAACATAATTTTTTTAAATTATAAAATTAACATCTACGATAGAGTGAGAATGATATTTACTGCTATAACAAATTATTTTTTAAGTCACTCGTTTATTTAGGCTCTTTTTCGTTCTAGTTGGAATTTAAACGGTACGACAGTTAATGGACCACTTTACAAATTACTATAACTTCCTAATATAAACTACGGTACCGTAACGGCAGGGACTTGGTATTTTAATTAAAAACGATACCCAGTAAACTTATGTCTTAAAGCATTTTGAGTTGTAATTCACTGGCAGAACGAAATTATTTATTAGACCATAACTTAACTTAACAGTTAAAATTAGTGGAAATGTTTGCAGTAATAAGACTAAGTTAACATTCCTATATAAGTTATCTTACACTTGCACTTGTCGAATTTCGAATTTCATCGGGCCATTTGAATACTGCAAACCCGACACAATACATTGTGTTTCCTAGCTATTAAAAACTTCCAAAGAAAGGGGCGTTTAACTGGAGTGACCTCAATTCCATGAAATACCTGGAGGGACAGGGAGGTAGATCCAGAGGTGGAGTATTGTAGTAGGTGGGCCATGTGACGTGAGGTGTTGGTGTTCAGAGGAATCCAGGTAGTCAGGCTCTGGAAAGTTTTTTTGGCTGTCTGGGGGTCCTTCATCTTTCGAAGTAGTGATCAATTGAAAGAGGTCACGAATCTGATTGAGTTATGGAGGTTTCTTTGCAGCCCCCTCTAGATGCCGTAGCTCATGTGTTACTACATTACCACCGTACTGTAAAAGAACAGGAAAAATGTTTAAAAGAAATCTACTTTTTACTGGGAAAGAATGATGACTTTTTAACGAAACTCTTCATTTTTTTAACCTTCTAAAGTAAAGTTTTCTTATTATTGCAAAATGTCTTTTCTAAGGTCAAGGTGGAACCATGCTCTGGATGGCGTGATTGTTTCGTTGGGGTAGGACATGCTTGGAGTTATGATGGCGTGACCATCATGTCGAATAATTTAGGCTACATAGAAATACACTGCCCTTCGCATGTCACCGCAGGAGTACTTTTCTTTCAAGTTAAACCAGCTGATTTCATTTATATATTTTAGGCCAAATTTCTTCATTAATTTTCCTTTCTAGAAATCTATGTTCCGTTGATTTTTTACATATAAGTTAAGTTACACAGTATTACATAAACTTAGTTGGACTCGTACAGGTTAGAACTCTTCTTTACCGGTTTGACTTAATTATTTCAGTCAACAATTCGAAAAAGCGCGTCAAAAATATATAGGTAGAGTATTTGTAATAAAATAGTCCCACTCGTGATAGCGGTGATAAGCGCGGTAGTAAATCCTCGTTCCTGATAAATCAAGGTCCAGAAACGAGTTTTCAAGGTCAAGTGTCGCGTCGCACCTCTAGCCTACATACCATACCGTGCCTCTGGGTCATTGGATTCCAGCGCGATGTAAACAGTAAAAGAGTTTTTGTTTATTTTTTACAGTTTTATGTTTACTAAACTTTTTTTATGTCAACATAAAAGACATTAAATTTATTCATTGATTTAGAGATCGTTAATTGAGTTTTATTTAATACCTTTTCACAAACCTATTTTAAATTATAGTGTAAGCCCCTTTGAAATAAAAATCACGCTAAATGCAACCCCTCCTTGCTTTCTGTTAAAAAATATACGCCGAACACTTCCCCTTGAAATTGTACCCCATCTCAAACTTGCATGGAATAAACCGTTGGTGCTGCTTTTTATTCTTAAATCACTTATTTAAAATTGAACCTTCATTCATAAAGCTCTTCAGTCGCTTAGTCATCCTACGAGTTGTGTGGGTGAACGGTACCGATGTGCTAATGAATGACGTCAGGCTGTTTTGACAGCTAATTATCGATTTACTGACATTTTAAACTTATGTCAGTTAAAAATATCTTATGGTTTTTATTTGCAAATTACCCGCGTAGCTGTCATCCTTAAAACTAGCTAAGAACAATACACGAAAGACGGTAGAAAATGCGGATTTTTAGTCCCGTATATGTACATCAAAAGACCAAATAAAAAAGGCCAAATAAAGGCTTAACTTAGTTTTGTCAGTCTTTATAAAGAAGTATGTACAAACTGTCAAGTAAACAAAATGGGTATTTTAAATACCGTACCGTATATAATATTTTAAAGATAGTTTTCAAAAATGAAGTGTTCTATTGTTTGATTTGGTGTACCCTAACTGTTTGAGTAAAAGTCGGGTTTGATTTTTTTCCACCGCAATCCTGAATTGTAATAAAATTACAAAGTTAAGGTTGGTTAATTATTATAGTTTCCCATTTTCCCCTTATACTAGTTTTTACGTTGTAATTATGACGTATAAGGTAAACGATAATTTTTTTATTTACCTCAATATTTTATTGCAAACTGGACGAACGTGATATTATACTCTGTAATTTGAAAAGGTATCATGAAATCTTGTTACAACCATACCATTTACCATTTACCATCGGTGATCCTCTTCACAATCGTAGAGATCAGAGAGTCGTCATCTTGTGGGGGTATTTGTTGTGTGAAGTGTTAGTGTTAGCGTGTGTATGTGTGTATGTATGTGTGTGTTTTTCCTCTTTTTTTAGAGGTCTGTTAGGCTATTGTGCTCCTCATAGAATTCTTTTAGGTTATAATATGGCCTAGTTAATAGGTATTTTTTTAGGGATCTTTGAAACTTTTTGTTGTTACTTATGGTTTTTAAGGAGTTTGGAAGAAGGTTGAAGAGTTTTGATCCCATGTAAGTTGGTGGTCTACTGGTTAATTTTAGCCTATGTTGGTTTGTGTTGAGATTTGTACCGGATCTAATGTTGTATTGGTGGCATAAATTTCTAGTTTCTGGTGGATTTTGTTTGACTAAGTTTATTGTGTCGAGGATGTATAAAGAGGTTAGAGTTAGGATTTGATGCTTGATGAAAAGTGGCTTGCAGTGCTCCTGTAAGTGTGATTTGTCTATAATTCGGATGGCTTTTTTCTGAAGAAGGAATATTTTTTGGATGTGGCTGTCACTTGCTCCTCCTCAGGCAATAATTCCAAATTTTAAATGAGATGCGAAAATCGCATGGTAGGCCTATGCTGTGATGGTGATATGCAGGTTTGTGATTTCTCTAATTCTTCTTAATGCGAATAAAGCTGTGGATAACTTTTTATGGAGGGTTTCCAGGTGTGGCTGCCAGTTTAGGTGTTGGTCCAGAGTGATTCCCAGAAATTTTGTAGTGGAGGATGTAGTTATGGTACTATTGTTGGTTTGATGGGTCTGTTGTTGTTTAGTGTTGGTCGTAAATTCAATGTGGATGGTTTTAGATTTATTGATGTTCAGGTTTATGTTTTGGGAAATGTTGCTGGAAATCTCGTGTACATTTTCTATTTGTTTTTCGTCAGAGGTCTGAGGACCAATGATGGTGGTGTCGTCAGCGAACATGATGCATGAGAGGTCGGGCGGCAGGAGCCTGGGGAAGGAGTCAATGTAGACAAGAAACAGGAGGGGTCCGAGGACCGATCCTTGTGGAATTCCAGCTGTGGTTGTCTTCAGTTTGGATCATGTTTTGTTTAGGAATCCATTTTTCTGATATTCTATTTCAACTGTCTGTTTCCGATCCTCCAGGTAGCTCCGGATCCATTTCAAAGCCTTGCCGGTGATGTTCATGGCCTGCAGTTTGTTCAGGAGTATGCTGCGGTCTAGGCTGTCAAATGCCTTTTGTAGGTCGATAAAGATGCCTTCAGCCGGTCTTTTATTTTCCCATATTTTAGTGATGGCATTGCATAGTTGAGTGAGGGCAGAGTTTATTGATTTCCCCTCTCTGAAGCCGTGTTGGTTTTTGCTAATGATGTTGTTGCTTTCTAAATAAGAGATGAGTTGTAGATTAATGAGTTTTTCAAGATATTTGGACAGGCTGGATATTTGGTCATACATAATTCGAGTTGAAAATTTTAAGTACCGTGCACTTTTACGGATTTTGCTGAAGTATCGAAACTTTGAACCTGCAGATAAAACAAAAAAAAAAAAAAAAACTGTATCGTCGCGTTGTGCGTTGTTCTCGTATGTACGCGTCGCCGTGAAGCGTGTACTCATAGAGTACTCCATGGGAGTACTCACCGTGACCAGACACCGCGCCGGAAACTGCCTCAGCTATCTGGTGTCTGGTTGCTGATGACGTCACTGTTGTAGGATGCGAGCCACTTCCTACAGGCCTAGAGGTGCCGTCCTAACATCCTACCTGGCAACCGGCCCGCCACCCACCAACCATCATGGGCTTCGCCCATTCGGCTGGGATTCGGGTGATGTAGGGAAACTGGGGAAATTCCGTTAAGGGTAGCCTTAAACATGGTTACGAGTAGTTTATTTACCCTCTGCCTTACGACGGTCCGAGAATTAATTTATTGGTGGAGTTCTGTGAATTGCCTTTTTGATAAATCATATACCGGCAGGCAACAGTACCTGAACGTGAGTTCAGGTTGACTGTAATTTTGCAGAATGGTTACACTCTGTCACATTGGAGGGTGGTATAGGTACGGTCTGGTAAATGTGTTGGTTAGAACGACAGATAACCTATAGGCTAAAGTCATCTATATTAGAACTCTTTTCATTTAGAATAACATTTTCTATGTTTTTATTTTTTTATTCATTGGATACGATCCATGTTTTACCCATGGTTTTGCCATACCTCCTAACTCAGATTACCCACTACGTATTCAATATTTGGTAGTTTGTTTAAGAACTTGTTTGCGTACTTTTTCAGCTTTTCTGAACAACAGTTTAAGTTTAAACTGTTGTTGAAGCTCCAATTTGGATTTTAAGCATTATGTTGACCTTAATACATTGAATACAGTTTGTAATACTTCTTTTTCCAAGTACTGATGGAGAGGTTACAAAGTAATCAGGGCTGTCAATATTATTTCCGTCAACAGTTCGCCGAAAGCGCAGGTGGGTTGGGGGAGTTGGGGGGTTCCCAAACAAGCGATAAGGAGGTACATCGCTAAGGGCCATATCATACGAGCGCTACTAACGCCGCGTTGATAGCGTCGCGCTAACGCCGGAAAAAGTGCATATCATACGTGGCGGCAAATGCGTCGCGTTGATACCGTCCCGCTAACGCTAACGCTAACGCCGGGTACATCATACGTAGCGTCTTCCGGGCGCATTTGCCGTCGTGGCACTAATTTTATTTCCAAGATGGACACCATCCAGTTAGGTTGTGTCAGCTATTTGCACCTACTAGATATAGTCGAAGAGTACTATCAGAGGAATCCAAGACGATGGGGAACTCATCCTGTGCTTTCTTCACGTTTGTCGACAGGACAGTTTCATTTAATGTTCCAGGAACACAGGAAATATGAAGACAAGTTCATACAGAGGAGGAAATTTTTCAACAGAATAAATAAATTTCTCTGTATCAAACATAATACAGACTGAACTGCAATTAAGTGCAAAGTATTTCACTGATATGTGGCCACTGCCCACTGGTAGCGGATCCCTCAGGTACTGCCAGTGGTCGCGTTGCAAATGCGTCCCGCTGACGCTAGCGCTCGTATGACAGGGTCCCGGCGTTGCTAACGCGCGTTGCTAACGCGTCCGTCCGCGTTGGCAGCGCTCAGCGTCGGGCTAACGCGGACTCGCCGGCGTTGTTAGCGTCCGTATGACATGCTCCATAAGAACCCCATTGCCGGGTTGGAGCGTTATCAACGCGACGCTATCAACGCGGCGTTAGTAGCGCTCGTATGATATGGCCCTTAGCGTCATGTGATAAAAGGGCTCTCGTGTTACGCCGCTTAAGGTCAATTTAGATAAAAGCTGAGTGTTGAATATGTTAACTTCTTTTAATTATTGACAACTTTACTCAGATTGTTTGTTTTTATCAATATTTTGAACGATGATTAAAAATATTCTTTTAGATTATTTTTTAATATTGAAAAATATGCAGTAATTTTGAAAACATTTTACTAAACACAGTCCAGTTATAACGATATTTGCCTTGTAGAAAGTGCACGCGTTCCGGCCTATGAACGCGACCGACGCCATAATAATCTCATAGAAGGAATACCTCGCCATGAAGTAGAAATCGTGGGTAAGAGTAGAAATCGGCCGTTAATTGTCGAAATGTAACAATCACTTCTCGAGCCGTGGGAATTTTACTCTGTGCGTGTCTTGCGTGCGGATCAATTACTTAATTGATGTTAACAAAATTAGTGCAGGCGCGATTTTGTTAACCAAGCAAGTGATTACCAGTTGACGGTAGAGAGTTGCTATGAAACTATTAAGAGTAGGCCTACACCCGGTTTATAAAAAATGCGATTTTATTTTATACTTGACCACAATGTTTTTGGTTTCTGAGGTGTACATCGAAACAATTTTGAAATTACTGTACCGGTACTGTACTGTACAATGTATGTTACTGTACTGTATTTGTAACCACGTGATTCTGAGGTTATAAACTACAGTCACCTCCTCACGTTTTCGACTTCTGAAGCTTCGAAAGGGCAAACGTAGCATAGTTACTATTTACATTTTTCATTCAATGGTCTGCAATATTACACGAAGTTAGGCATATGTTGGAAACGTTTTGACCCGAAGTCTTAGAGAGTTAAATATATAATAATGTCTAATAGCTTACTTTAAACTACCAAACACCATTAATGTAAATTACAAGGCCCATGCAATAGTCTCGCAGAGTCGCCCTTGCATAGTAGTAGCTCAATGACATAAAGCGTGGGTGCATACAGTGAAAGTCGCCGCCGTGCAAGGTTGTTGTCTGACTCAGGCTCATAATGACGACACTTGATGTCATCCTGTTTCCCACACATAACCATAATCACAATACAGTGTACAGTACCTCATGCAAACTCGGGCCATGACTTGTGTAGCCTACGTAACCGACTTGTTGACAGTAACAGTAGGTAGCTTAGTAGCAGCTTTGTTATTAGCAGGGGTCTTATGCAGGTTACCTCTAGATGATAAATTTCCCTTTTAGCTTGATGAATTTGTTGGTAAAACTAATGCTAGTTGTTGTATGTGTTGAATTTGATTTTAAAATGTAAACAAACTAAACATATGATTTTAATATAAACAATACTATTTTTGTAATGTTTACAGTTTAGCTTGTTATTAAATGGTGTTCTGATTAACTTGAATTTATTGACTTATTTAAGTGATTTAAACATGGTGGCAGCGGTGAACTCTGCATTGAGACTTTTAGTGGGTTGTTTCCTATATTTGGATTATTTTTTTTGCAGCATTTTGAATCCTATTTAAGTTGTAATAGTGGTTTATTATGAGTACTTTAAAATCAGTTGAGCCCATGTTATGGGAAGGGGATATGGCCAAAAATTGGGCCAGGTTTAAGAGATCCTTTGAAACATTTGTAATGGGCTATCATGAAAAGGCAAGTGATACAAAGAAAATTGCAATGTTACTGCATGAAGGAGTTTACTGTCAAAGTGGACACAGGAGCACAGTGTAATGTCATGAGCCTTCATCAGTACCGCATCCTTGGACATGACCCTCACAATTTGTTGCCAACTAAATCAGTGATTTCTTCTTTTTCAAAGGATATTGTGGAAGTGTTAGGGAAATGTTATCTACCCTGTGAATTTCAATCTGGTAACCATATTTTAGAATTTCTTATTGTAGACAAGGACATTGCAAATCTACTTGGTTTAGCGTCTTCAGAGAAGCTTGGATTGATCAGTCGAGTTGATATGGTAACTTCCAGACATAAATTACCTGATTTTATACCTGAAAAATTCCAGAATCTCTTTAATGGTGAAGTTGGATGTATACCAGAACCAGTGACAATATCAATTGATCCTAACATAAAACCAGTAGTTTTACCTGGACGTAGAATACCACATGCTTTAATGCCTAAAGTAAAAGCTGAACTTGATAAGATGGTAGCAAAGGGCATTATAGAGCCAATTACAGAACCAACTGACTGGGTTAGTCATATGGTCGTGGTGGTGAAAAAAGATGGATCCCTTCGGATCTGCCTGGACCCTGGTACTCTGAATAAGGCCATAAAAAGGGAACATTTTCAGTTTCCTCTAGTTGAAGATATTGCAGCAAAACTGAAGGGAGCAAAGTATTTCTGCAAGTTGGATGCCCAGTCAGGGTTTTGGATGTTACAGCTTGATTCTAGAAGTTCAAGACTATGTACATTCCAAACTCCATGGGGTAGGTATTCATTTCTTAGGATGCCCTTTGGAATTCGGTCAGCTCCAGAGATATTTCACCGAATCGTGGCAGAAACATTTGCTGATATTAGAAATGTTGAGTCATTCCAAGATGATATTCTTATATGGGCTAAGACCAAAGAGGAACTCAATACTACTCTTTTGAAGGTGCTGGAAAAGGCTGCAGAGAAAGGAATAAAATTTAACCCATCAAAGTGTGTTTTTAACGTACAGAAAGTTGAATTTTTGGGACACTCCTTTGGAGCTTCAGGAATGACATGTGACCCAGAGAAGATCAAAGCAGTATGTGCTCTGCAACCTCCTAAGAATAAGACCGAGCTGCAACAAATTTTGGGAGTTTTCAACTATGTATCAAAATTTATTAAAAGTTTTGCTGACCTTGCAGCCCCTTTGAGAGAACTTCTCAAGAAGGATGTTAACTTTCACTGGACTACCGCTCATGATGAAGTTTTGAATGCGTTGAAACAAGCACTCATCTGTGCACCTGTCTTGAGCTATTATGATCCAGATGCTGATCTCACCCTCAGTGTTGATGCTAGCTCATATGCTCTGGGTGCAGCGCTCCTTCAAAAAGGAAAACCTGTAGCGTATGCTTCACGAACATTGACACCTACACAGAGGGGTTACAGCCAAATAGAAAAAGAGTGCCTGGCAGTGTGCTTTGGAGCTGAAAAATTCCGCAATTACATTCTCGGAAGGAAGTCAGTTACAGTTCAGACAGACCACAAACCTCTGATAGGAGTGTTCAAGAAACCCTTACACAAAGTGCCTGCCAGACTACAAAGGATGTTGTTGTCATTGCAATCCTATACTTTCAATTTGATTCATGTGCCTGGAAAACAACTATATTTAGCTGACCTATTGAGCCGACATGTGGTTGAAGAAGGATGTGATAAACATACTGAATTTGACACGGAGCTTGAACTGCAAGTAGCTTTCTTGATGGAACATCTGCCTGTCACGAACCAGTGTCTCAGTAGTATACAGAAGGCTTCAGAATGTGATGAGACCATCTCTGCTTTGAAATTGCATATGAAGAATGATTGGCTTACTGAGTACAAATACCTTGAAGAATTTATAAAACCGTACTATCAACTGAGGCATTCATTAACGGAACATGATGGCGTGATCCTCGTTGGGGACAGGGTTTTAGTTCCATCGAGCTTGAAATCTGAGATGCTTAAAAAACTACACACAGGACACCCAGGTATCAATAGAATGATGAGTAGGGCTGAAATGTCTTTGTTCTGGTTAGGAATTAATCAAGACATTAAAAAATACGTAGGGTCTTGTAATGTGTGCCAAAAGTATCAGTCCAATAAAACTAATCTCCCTTTGACGTTGAAAGACATTCCTGACCTACCGTGGCAAGAAGTGGCAGGAGATGTTTGTGAAATAAAAAACAAACAGTATTTGGTGCTAGTAGATGCGTTGAGTAATTATATTGAGGTAGTTCATTTGAAAAGCTTGCAGAGTACTGAAGTGATAAGACAAATGAAATCTATATTTCCTAGACATGGAATACCTTTCAAATTTTACTCAGATGGAGCTATGTATTTCAACTCAGAACTTTTCAGAGCATTTGCCTTAGAGTGGGGGTTCACTCATGTTATGTCAAGTCCTCATTACCCGAAGTCGAACGGTCTAGCAGAATCGGTCGCACATCAACTGCGCGAAAAATTCCTTCGATTTGCATCAACTGCGCGAAACCCCGAAAAGGGTCCCCCAAAAATGTGCATCAACTGCGCGAATCCCGAGCCTGGTATAGGGTAGTTAGTGGCGGAAGAAATCTCCTAGTTTACAGGTTCATCCCAACCTCCCATATCACAAAGTGTGGTCAAACTCTTGGCTTTGGCACTAGTATTCGTAATATTCATAATTTAAGTGATTTTCTTAACTCCACTCAACATGTTATTTTATTGGTTATTTCGGTCCGTTACGGTGTAGTTTGTAAAGGGACAACATCACCCACGTTGCCTTTAATTTTTCGTATAAATAGCCTAGTTTTTTGAAAGTGTGCGAACTGTAAATATTTTTTTGTTTACTTTGTAAAAGTAGGCTCAGTTATATTTGTTGTTAAAAATAGTGGAATGATTTTGGATGTATATTTTTCACGGAGAAATTTATTAGTGAAAGAGTATAAAATTTAATAGTCAAGGCGATACAGGTTCCAAAGACTTTTAAAATCGTCAGAGTATGATAATATATCGTCCGTATGGGAACTAGATTTAAATTCTAATACAAAAATTTATCCAACCGTGATGGAAATGAACATAACCATGAAACTACTCCGTTTCATCAGGTGAACAGATTTCTTATTAACAAATTTATCCATAGCCTCAAGAAGAAGGCAGGTGGTATTGACAGCAAGCGGCCTACTAAGTTTTTCAACAGGAAATAAGTCAACAAAAAGGAAAAAAGTAAATAACATATTTTAGTTTTTCGTTTAGTTTTAATCTAATGTAAAATTATCAAACTTGCAAATATTAAAGCCCTATGTTGTCTTATAATATGATACTGAAATAGACCCACCACTTCGCGCAGTTAATGCACGTCTCTGATCGTCCCTTGGAGCGTTTCGCGCAGTTGATGCATCACTGGCTACCTGGCTCAGGTCAATTCGCGCAGTTGATGCACGCCCGCAGAAAAAAACAGTCAAGAAATTGTTTATCAAAGCTATGGACACAAATGAGGACCCTTATCTAGCTTTACTCAATCATAGGAACACTCCTCGCGGGAATATTCAATCACCTGCATCAAATCTGATGGGCCGTAACTTACGAACAAATATCCCTTGTGCTGTGACAAACCTTATACCTAAACTTACATATGTCCAAGACAGGGAAGTGTTAAGGAAGCAAAAAGAGAAAGTTAAAGAAAGGTATGATCGCACAGCTCACAAACGTCCTCCATTCAAAGCTGGTCAAAACGTTTGGTTCAAGAAGACTCCTAGTGATACATGGTCTCCCGGAATCATCACTAGGGCTGATGGCATCAATTCCTACTGGGTAAAAAGCGTTGGAGGAGGAGAATATAGAAGGAATGAGATTCACCTAAGGCCAAGGTTAGTTGATAACAGCATTGAAAGAGATAACAGGAACACTGATAAAAGACCTAGTACATTTTGCCAAACACTAAATGCAACAAGAAGTTCTGAAGAGACAGATACTAAAACCTGTAATGCTGGAAGCAGTGAAGTTAATAAGAATGTTGGAATAAAAACAAGATCAGGACGAATTTCGAAGAAACCTCAAAAGTACCAAACATAATAATAACTGACAGACTGTTAAACATAATAAAATAAAATAAAAATAAAATATTCTTTATTGCTGGAGACAATACAAGTATTGTATAGCATGCGTCAAACAAATGCAATAAGTATATTTAATGTACATTGAAAGGTAAAAAAATATCATGTGATTGACACAGTAGACTAATTGATATGGGAGAAGTAACATCCAGACACTTGATGAATAAAAAACAAAAACCCCTCACTACCAGGAACCGAGCCGATGTATTCTCCCTGTGTAGTCCATGAACTCCCCCACCGAGTATAACACATGCGACACTAAAAAGCGTCTTAATTTTGACTTGAATTTTGATTCATTGTTTTCAAACCGAATAGCCTCCGGAATTCTGTTAAGAATGCCAACCCCTGCTTGAGACGGTAGCCGAGATACACTAGCTAGCCTGTGCTGATCAATTCTGAAAACATCTCTGGATCGTGTGTTGTAGTTGTGTACATCAGCACCACGTATTAGACTGCTCTTAAATTTGCAATAATAAGCAGTTTCCAGGATGTAAAGCTCAGCTAGAGTTAGCAAACCCAACTCCCGGAAGGCTTCCCGACACGACTCTCTAAATTTGAGTTTTGAAATAATTCTAATGGCTTTTTTCTGAAGGACAAAAAGGCGGTTGAAGTTTCTCTGCGAGCAACCACCCCACAGAGCGATGCCATATGAAAGGTGGCACTGAATTAGTCCATAGAATTAGCAACAGCTCTTTAGGACAGTGTTTAGATAGGATTCTCAGCAAATATACTGCAGAAGAGACCTTTTTACAAACACTATCCACATGATCTGTCCACGTCAGCTCGTTATCCACGAGCATTCCGAGAAATTTGGTAAAGCCAACTTCTTCAATGACAGCGTCATCTATGACTGCCGTCGGTCGATGAGTATTCAGAGCGGTGCTGCCTCCGAATATCATGCAACTTGATTTTGATGGATTTACTTTGAAATTTTTGTTCTCAAAGTACTGAATGCAATAATTTATCTCCTCAAAAGATTGGATTTCAATTTCATCTGGTTTGTTTGAATTGAAACAGAGAGTCGTATCGTCGGCATATTGGACAATTTGTCCCTTTGAAATGAAAGAATTCAGATCATTCACATACACCAAAAAAAGTAGGGGGCCGAGAATCGATCCCTGAGGGACGCCAAATCTCAAAGTGGTTGTATGTGAAAGAACTCCATTGACATGAACTTGTTGAGTCCTTCCAGTAAGGTATGACTTCAACCACGTATGTGGTAAGCCCCTAATACCAGAGGACCATAGCCTGTCAAGGAGTAAGTTATGGTCCACACAATCAAAAGCCTTGGATAAATCGAGAAAGACGCTCAACGTAATTTTGCGATTATCCAGGCTATTAGCAATCGTTTCCACTAGGCGGATGATTGCATCTACAGTTGATTTACCCTGTCGGAAACCAAATTGGTCTTTTGACAGGATTTCGAATCTGTCCAAAAAATTTAGCATCCTGCGCATGAATAATTTTTCAAAAACTTTACTGAGCACCGGCAGGATTGAAACAGGCCTATAATTGTTTGGTTGCTTTGAATCTCCTTTTTTGAAAATGGGGATGACTTTTGCAACTTTGAGCGAATTTGGAAAAATGCCTGTTTTGAATGAAATGTTTATTAATTGAGTGAGGGGACCCGCAATGCCAAGTTGGCATTTTTTCAAAAGTGACGCGGACATACCATTGACATCCATGGACTTCTTCGCTTTCAAGTCGTTAATAGCCTTAATGACCTCCATCTCAGTAGCATCCTCTAAAACCATAGATTCAGCCGGACCAAGCTGCACAGGAGCAGCCGGAGGAGATAAAATTAGGCCAGTTTCGCCAGCCATTGCAAAGAAATTGTTAAAAACACTCGCTACCTCCGAAGGCTCCCGAACTAGTCTTCCGTCCACCTCCAATTCAATTTGATTGGAAACTCTCCCTGAAGATTTATTTTTATTTATGAGAGCCCAAGCTTCCCTAGAAAAGTTTACTGAATCTTTTAGTTTTTTATTAATATCGTAGCTCTTCGCTGCCCTCAGAACCTTCCTATAAATTCTGGGACTCAGAACCTTCCTATTAATTGAAAGGGAAGGTGTTGTATGTGTTGAATTTGATTTTAAAATGTAAACAAACTAAACATATGATTTTAATATAAACAATACTATTTTTGTAATGTTTACAGTTTAGCTTGTTATTAAATGGTGTTCTAACTTGAATTTATTGACTTATTTAAGTGATTTAAACACTAGTTTTAAAATAAGTGTTTTAACCTATGCTAAAATTTACATAGTGTACTGCTGTAACCGCTTGCTTATAGCAAAGTGAATCGAGTTTAAGAGATTCATGTTTCCAGTATTTGTTTTATAAGCTTTTGTTGTGTATGAGATCCGTAGGTACAGTACAGTGATTTATCTGGGTCTTATTTGATCATGGTTAAACAATTAATATTTTTTTGTGATAAAAAAATTCAGCCAAACTAATTTCCACAGAACTAAAAACAAATAATAAAACAAGTCCATAATTAGTGACCTAAATTGTTGGGTAACTGCGTAAAGGTTATACACCACGAATGGCATTAGTGGCATTCAAAGAGTAAATTTTTTTATTGCGGTTGAAAACAGACTTGACCGGACAGACATTCCGGACAGACTTGAAAACAGACAGACATCATACTTTAAAATTATTTCGTGCTTTTACCGAAGATCCTGTAAACAGAATCTTGAACAGCATCGTGTAACCAGTAGCCGTCATTAAACAACCTTAATAACAGGGTTTTAATACCACTATTACATTCACCATAAACACATTGCAAGACATTTCGTGTATTCCTACTGCGCAAATTCTGCCGCTTGCCAGGAAGTCCCCCGACAGATGCGCAAAAACGCGCTGGAAGGTGGTCTGCTCGGGTCGGCACTGCCAGGCACCAAGGTCATCCACACACTGTTGTGATTGTTGGCGTCTGCAGGAAACCCCGGCCTGATCTGATACTGGAGACGTGGGAAAAGGGAAAACCATCAACACGCTTGTTGAATGACCACTCGACGTCGCGTTCTTTAGTGTCGAGAGACTCCACTGCAGTTAGTTGTAAAGTTTTTCCCAGTTCACAAGAGAAAATAAGAAGAATTTGACTGAAAGAGGGATAAAATCTACAGATTGAATGATATTTTTAGTACGTCTAAAATTTGGTTTCTGGGGAAAATTCCAATTTTTAGTTGGGGGAAAGATACCCATCTCCTATAACGCTGTTGCAAGAAATGAGTACCGTACAGTACAGCCCTCACAATAGTGAAGGTGCCTAGAAAATCTGTGCCACAACGTGACGAAATTTGGAAGTTGTGCTTGTTCGTGCGATGGGGAACAATGCGAGTTGCGAGTGTCGGGGCTGTGAAATGTAAAGTCAGCGCGGAGGTCGTGTTTCGTGCCGGGGAGCCTCGGGTCGAGAAAGGATGACAGGAAGGGAAGGGTAAAGTCAAGGCGACGTAAGGCACGAGTCCAGTGATGTTTGAGTACAGCGGTCGGATTTGATTGTTTTCAATATAAAGACTATTCTACTCAAGACAGTCTACAGTAATTTACACAGCAAACGTATTACAAAATCGTCCATCAGTATACTGCACACGGTAAAACTCCGTGTGAAAGTTTCTCTTTAACCATTTTGCCTGGAATTTTGAACATTTTTATACTTTGCTCCTGAAATTTTTCTTCCCTATTTGATAATAATATTGGGCGATTGGAAGTTTAGACTGTGCTTCTGGGATTCTTCCCTCCTCACTTCCTCAGATGAAATCTGTTGGGGACTATTCACGCTAGTTTTGACCATTATATTTGGTTTTCCGAAATCTACCCCACCTGCCATTTCTTCATCGGTTTTCGTAGTAACTCTGCACTCCTTTAACATGGTTGAAGGTTGGAGAAAAACACTTATGTCAGAAAAACACATCAATCATTAAGACGTGATATAGACAGGTTTTTAAGAGTCAGTGAAGTTTTCCAAAGACTTTTTAAAGTATTTAAAATTGTCTTAATGACATGACACTTATTATGCCGGTTATCAGTACACCCAAATCCACAAAATCATCGCCGCCTCTCCACCAGCCTCCCCGTGGACCTACCGTCAGTCTTGAGCAAGCCGCCGGTCGTTGCCGCGGTGAAAGTCGCCGGTACCAGGCCGCGGCAGTCACCGGGCTCTGCCCCCCTGGCCCCTCGCCCCGCCGGCCGTCGCGGTGGATAGCGGTCCGTCGACGCGGACGCCTTTGTCCGGCGACAACTCCCGGGCTGGAACTAAGGAACGAGCTGAAAACCCGAATGATCGTCCAAGTTGGGAAATTCTATACAGTAGTTTCACATTTCACATATCACAGTTCACATTGGTAAGTGCCAACCTTCCATGGGATGCTGACCTCTACAAAATCCCTTCTAAAATTAAAATTGGGTCGAGCAGCATTTGTTGCTCACCTTTTCTCAATCCTATACTATAATACAAGGAATGTCTGAAGGGATGTGTGTTCCACGATCTCGAAATCTAGCTGTTAGATTTTGCTTAAACTTTGCATTTAAGAGTGTTTCGGCCCAAAAATAAGTTTAGAAACAGTCTCAATCCCAGGAAAAATCAAATTTTATCTAAATTTAAGTTTAAAAATTGTAATTTTTAACATTGCTCTTATGGGTTGCTATTTTGGTAACGAAATAACAACTAAATGTAAACAAAAGTAAAAAAAAAAAACATTAATGTTAAGCAGACTTTTTGAAACAGCTGTTAACTGTGAAGAGGTATAGTTGGTTGTTGGTGGAAATATTAAAATTGAATCAAAACCAACGAGCAAGGCTCGGTTAACCTGGTACTAGATAATTAGTTTGTCAATCACTGGTGTTCCATCATATGGGTGTTCTCCGATACGTGTCTCGATCCTGATACAAGGAACATACTAGCAAGTCTTTGAATATTAAAAAAAAGTATCAGTAGAGAGAAAAATACCCCTGGGCAGAGGTGAGAAATAGGCCTAATAGAACGCTGAGTATACTCTCCTACTGGAAACTGAAAACCTGAGCTGTACACATTCGAAATTATTTTATAGTCAGCGCTAAAGGCAGGCAACAACGGCGTAAAACATTCATGGATACGGTACGGGATGGAGATCTCTCTTTCGCTGATGTTGTTCATAATATTTTCTTCCGATTGCTTATTTTTTTGGTAATCTGCATTCATAAATTAATCAAAATAGGTGTAATTTTTAACCAAGCCATCGTAGCCAGTTTTAATCATATTGACTAACTTACCAATTTAGGTAACTCTGATTGCTTGTATGATATTAGCGTACCATTGAGAAATTTCCTCTTATAATACTCTACTTCCGATTTTGTCAGTATTTAAGGGTTTATTTTCATTATCTGTAAAATTTCGATTCAAGAATTTTAGGAATAATATGGGATATTTTTATACGTGTCTTTTAATTTACAGATATTTTTTATTCAATGTATAATATTGAAGGTGATTTCCTTATTAACTTGCAATTGAAGTGGCCGGTGTAATGAGCATTCCCATTGCTGATCGTTAATTCCCGGTGTCCGTAAATAAATCTATATCCGCCAGACCGTGGAAGGAAGTTAAGATTGGCAATATCGCGGGCTAAGCTTCAGTACAGTCTCGAAGTGTACTCATATCAAAGAAGTATGGAACCTTTTGTAAGTCTAATTTCGAATTATATGAATGTACAGTATAAATGTTATCAAATAATTGTTCTGGATAAGGTAGCACGACTTATTTTCGCCTTGTTATACCCAGTACAGGACGATCGTGATCCATGGTGTTTCTATACCTGCTGTGGTTTATGAAAGACCTCACAGACTCTAATTCTAAGCCAACCTCCCTTTTAATTGGTTGTTCGGCGAACCGGTCGTTTTAGTCACTTCATTATTGGGATTAATGCAGCGGAAAAGAATTTTAAACCAGTTCAGAAAAATATCGTACTTATTGTCTGGAGAATGCCTCGTAAAATAAAGCCCCCTTAGAAGTTCTTTTAGCGGTCTTAAAAAGCGGTTTTGTAAATGCTCTATCATAGGTCAAATGAAAGATTAAATGAATGTTTAAACTATGAGCCTACGGCACAATAATACTGTGGGAATACAGTATTATTGTTTAGTTGTTTAGATTATAATATAAATAAGCATAAATTGATTGGATTGGTATTTTGCTAAAGATTTTCTTTTTTTTCAACTAACTTAGGTCTACTGAAAAAACACAACCAACAACTGGAAAACATGAAATTAATGTGATTTAATCTTGTATTAAAGCGTTTGTTGTTTATATTCTGTTTCACAAGTTTTAATGAGTTTTATGTGGTGGATCCAGCTCGCGTTTACCAGTCGAGTCAAACCGCAGGTGTACACGGAGCACTACATGATATAAACAATGGAAGATAACGTGAAACTTTTAATGGGACGATTTCAGCAGTGACGCACGAGATGACGGGTGGCGCGACCTGCGGCGAAAACCTGCAACTCGACCGTCGCGTGACCGCGGACGATGGGACTTCGTGTCAGGGTTTGTACGGTATTATTTATATAAAATAATCTTGTTAAAAATATATATCAATGGGTTCTTTGTTTAAAAAATTGCTCTACCTCCTTTTTAGCGAATTTCCCTATAGGGAATACGCTATTACGGTAGTAGCCATGGTAAGACCTAAGCCCGGGACCACTTTACTTTTTCATTTTGAGGTCCCCAGAAGCCAAAAACACCATTCGTTCATTTTCATATATATGTATATATATATCTATATATATATATATATATATATATATATATATATATATATATATATATATATATATATATATATATCTATGTGTCCGTGGTACTGATAACTTTTGACAGAGACCTCCGATTTTGATGAAATTTGGTATGGAGATGTAAGACCAGGTCTATTTTCATGAGTTCGCGAACCAGCATTGTCGGGTTACGGGAAAGGTGTTTTATGGGGTTTCAAAGGGGTCAAAAATGGGTTTTTGGCATTTTTGGACCTTAATTTTTAAAATTCATCAATTTTAACTGAAACCATTTAAAAGAGCTTAAAAAAACAAACAATTTGGTATTTTGAATTTTTATCATAACATAACTAGTTACGGGGAAAATCCAAAAATGTGTTTTCCATGTTATTCTTATGGGGAATCAAGAAAACCCTATATCTTGCTTATTTATTGACATAACTTTATCAAATTTGGTATGTACATTATCTATATAAGGTTTAACTTATACTTGCTTACAAAACCCATATGGCGGCAAACCTACATACTCACTCCCATGGGGTTTATGGGGAAAATAAAAAATTGCCAGAGTTTGATACAATTTTGTGTTTACATTCAGCAATTATTGATTAACTTAGATTTTCTAACAACACCCAATGGCAGCAAACCTACATACTCGATCCTATGGTGTTTTTATGGGGAAAGTAAATAATATGAAATTCCATTGGAAATTCGCTGAGTACGCAGGTCTGCTGCGACGGGGGTATTAATCGTATCAAATGTTGGGGAGATCGGAGTTGGGATGTTGGTTTTGAATTTTGTGTGTTCTTAAGGATGAAGAGGGTAAGCCATATCAGAAACATCGGGCTATCCGGTCAGCTGTCTTTAACTCAACGAACACTATACTGCTCTGGGTTGTCCAGAGTGTAAGAACGTAAGTAAATGAGTGTTGTGTATTGATTTTTTGGTTAGTGTGTGAAAGTAAAGTAATCTCTTCGCCTATACAAAAACTTGTTTCAAAAATTATATTTTCCACAAAATATGATTTCACATTGCCACCTAATCTATAATATATGAAAATTTTAAACAATTAAGTTACACCCAGAATTGGATGTTTTATCATAGCCTGTTTAATAACCGTAAAACATTTGAAGGCTGAAGGACAACATTGTAAAATATTTCCTGATACTGTATTTTAAAGTACAACAACAATAAATAAGTTTATTTGTAATTTAGTTCACAAGAGAACAATATTTTATGTTTTTTATCATGCATTTGTGTATTATATTATGTTTGTTTTGTACTGGTTTGGGAAAATAAATATTATTCTATTCTAAATACCAAAAAAGTCACCGTCTTTTGATGTGATATTTACTGCTTTCCCTTAGTTTTGCTCTAAATGATACATAAAGCATAAATTCCGCTTTCGTTTAAAGTGTTTTATTTAAATACTGGTATAACCGCCAAAACGCAAACCAATTCGTGACATCGGGAGCCCCCTTTTTAATTTTAACGTTCATACGCTTATTCCCAAAAATTACATAACATATTTTAACTTTACACAAAAACATGCTCTCACATCCAGGCTTAGTACAAGTCTTATAGTGGGTCCAAGTGGGTTGCATGCCCACTCCGTACCTCAGGACTTCCTTATACAAAAAGCCGGTGAATGCAGAGTTGATGAAAGGGCGGCCACACAAGAGCCGGCGATTGTTTATATCTGGTCTTTGTGCTAGTGGAATGCGCCGCTCATTGTCTTATTGTTTTGCTTACGCTCATTACTTCATCTCTATAACTGACTGGTAGACAAATGTATAACGAATTTTTGTGAGGGGCGTGGTTCAACGTTATGGATTTGCAATCTAGTTTACTGATGATTAATTGCAATTTTGGCTGTCGATTGCGATTAATTCAGGTCCCGATGATCACAATCAATACAATAATTTATCTTTTACATAATGTTATTTAAAACAATATATTCCTATAGGTACTGCTGAAGGACATAGTCGAAGTAGTTTTGCAGAGCAAACTTTCAAAACATCGTGCCATTGTTATCTGAAAAGTAAGAGTGTAACAAGCTGCACTTTCACGTCCCACTTCAGTCATTAGCTCTTTTCGTCACTCACTGGAAGTTTTTGTCTCTAATTTAACGAGAATCAATAAAATAAATGTGTTCTTGAAGTTTCGTCTTCAAATTTCGTCTTCAATGCATTAATTATAAGTTGCTGTTGTTTTAATTTCGATATATTTATGATTATTGTGGTTGGAACAATGTGTAGATCGGCTATTGGAATTTAATATTGCTGGAATTAGTATACGGTGGACTATTATATTTACTTATGAATTTTCCTCTCTTCCGATTTTATTCAACTTTACATAATATTTCCTCTATAGTTATTTTATTGCAAAAGAGTAGTGAGGTCGATCACATCATTACGAAATCCATGGATGGAAACAATCGGAAATCGAACCAGAGCAAGAAGTAAGTAATCTTGATACATCTGGTTCCGTTCCGCTCCAAAAAACACGGCGTATATCGGGGATATCTCGGGAACCGGAATACTGTGGGAGATCTCGTCTGACTGTGTTTCCAGCGCTACAGTTTCTCTTGGGTAAAAAGTGTTGCTTTTTATGTAAACTAGAAAAATTTTCACAATTTTTCAAAGTATAAAACTGTTTTTATTCATTCAAACGCATAAAGTTGTATCAAGGGTTAAGGGTTCAGTCATTCAATCTCCTGTCAGTCAATCGCTAAGAGAGAAATACAGTAATATTGAATGTAAGGCCTTCCAACTTCCAACTTTGTTATGCACTGCAAACAACACATCATCTTTCGGGAACTGCTATGTATTGATTGATTTTCTTCTTTGTAACATTGTTGAGTTTCCAGTGCTAGCTCAGTATATAAGAAGTGATAAATAGTTGCATCGAAGAGTTTCCAAATTTCTTTGCATTTCAAATACAAGAATGAGAACTGTGCAACTTCTCTCTCTGCCAGTACACAGTCTACTAGCGAGGGCGTACCGTAGCTTGTCGCCCATGTTTACGGCTGTTGTAGTCAATGTTGTTCCAAGGCGGCCCAATTCACCGGCTACACTTTACCTTTCTTGACCTACTTGTCACCAGCTTTGTTTGCTTAGGTCTCCCTTTTCTGTCGGTTGTTTGGGAATGTTGTATGTTTGGGAACATTGTGTGTTGTAACAGGTGTTTAGACGTTTTCAGCGTTTCAATAGGAAGTACTGATATGGAGAAAGTTATGATGAAGTGTTTAGATTTCGCACGAACGCTTTGGAAATATTGGGAAAGATTCGGTATCAGACATTAAATAAATGAATTATTTATTGGAGAATTTTGATCGAATGGTGCAAATATGCAAATTTAAAATATATTCATAGTCATAGAATAATTTTGTTTTCAAAAGAAACTATTGATTGACGTTTAAAATTCATTTTCCAACAATTGCATTTTATTGGTTACCCCTAACGAAATCCTGAGATCGTAAGTTTCAGAGGTAACTTTTCATCATAATCCGTGCTGATTGAGTTGAAGACACTTACATTTTACAAAAAAGTAAGCATTATAACACCCTATACTCTGGAGATGGTCTTTGGAAGTTGAACACTTCTTGAGACGTTTTACAAAGGCGCACGCAAAAGCAACGTTGTTAGTTCGACTAGAATACATTACCTGAAGATCCCGCAACTCAACAAATGCGCCAGTATTGGGATTGTCATGTCGTCGTCAGTTTCCCCAACGCTGCAGACAGACCGTGAGAAACTGTTCACCGTGACGGACTTCGCCGTCGACATTCCTCTTGCATTACCATCTAACTGGAATACCAATTCCGCTCACACCTCCCTCCTAGATGTATGAATATTGATGAAGATGGTTGACAGTGTCATTTCCTCTTCTTAAATCTTCCGTTACTTTCCTTCCTTTTGTCTTCTGTGGAGCCAAGGCATTAGGATGACAACTGGAGGAAGTAATTTAACAACCGCTCAGAGAATACTAAATACTTTACTTGCCTCAGTCTTAGAGACTGTTGGAAAGTCTGCAATTGGATTGATATCACAATGTATTTAAATTGAAGAAATATGTTCACAATATAACAACTTTCTAATTAATTATAGGTTTTGCATTGCTTTGTTATGGCATATAGTTTTGGGCTGATGAGGATTTTTTCCAAAACTTTGTTTTATAATTAAGTTATTTTATCTCATTTTTTGCTTGACGATGTTACGCTTGATTGTAATTTGACTGATGCTCCACGGTGGTTTAGAATTTCCTTTTGTTTTTTAAGGCTATATTTATGACATTTTCTTTCACAAAACAGAATAATCAATTTAACTGCGTTTTGTGATCTGTGAATATGATCTAGCCTTCTGTGGAAAACAGAAAACACTGCAGCACGGTGTAACCGGGCGGACTTGTATTAATGAAAACCATAGCTGAAAAAGAGTGCAGTAACAGTACTGCACAACAGAAAAATTCAGTGGTTCTGAATTGCAGTGGTTCTGTTTTTACAGAAAAACAGTCTTATCAACCATCAATGAAAACACCCGTATTTCATGTTTGAATTAATTTTAAACTATTCAATTTTTGTGACTTAGAATCTAAAGTGTATAAGACAATGGTACTGGTTCAGACTGCGTTGTGGCATGGCTCACTAGACGTATTCACGAGACACACAGTGCGGTCTACTTGTTGTACGTGCGGTGTGTGTGGGTGTGAGGGCCGAGGGGGATTGTATACATTTCATGCCCTAGTAACCCTCAAACTCTGTTACACCCATCCTTCCCCCAATTCCCCTCCCACTCCCACCCCCACCAGGCTTTGATCAATCACAGTGCGTTCACCCTCTGCGCCCACTGGAAATAGCTTTCGTTCTTGGTTGTAATTCCAATATTTGTGTTAATAAAAAATTTTTACAAGTTCAACACGAATACTTGTACCTTAAAAAATCAAGGATTTCAATCAGTAACATTGTTAATTTTGTTCATAAATGAATTTTTCTATTGTGATTTAACCTAAATAGATTAAAAGTCATTTATTTAATAACTGAAGTTTAATTTTGGAAACTGTATATTACTTATTAGTGGTGATTGAAGACAACCTAACAGGAATATAATGTAGGAATAAGTTGAACATGCATAATTCATATAACCATCGTGGTAATAGAAACTCGCTATTCAACTAGTGTTTTGGGAAATGAAAACGGAATGAGGTTTTAGCTTCAAAGTTTGTAGCCTAATTACTTTAACCCAACTCACTGAGCCGCCCATAATCCCCCCCCCTCCAAATTCCATCTCAACACGTCTTGAAAAGTCAGTTTAAGTCATAAATAACTCAAAAATTAATGGCATGACTAGAAAATGCGTTGACTGTCGAATGCGTTTTTGTCTCAATTTTTTATATTCAGTTCTAGTATAATCTAGAATTTTCGCAGAGGATATAGCCGCTGAAGTTTCTCTTTATTCTAGATTCTAGAAGTATAAAATTAATATCAATGTTAAACTTTTTTCCATACAAAAAAAGACCGGAAGATGTGGGTAATTTGTGTTCTTTAATAATGGTGGAGACTATCCAAGATAGATTTTAGGCGCGTCTTAAACATTTAACAACGCTCTGGCACATTCTAGTAAAACGAGAGTAAAACTTCGTTTAGGGAACCATATACACTCACAAATTGGCGAGGAGTTGATTTTAAAGTTAGCCCTATAGAGATTCTTAACTCCAATTTTTCTCTACCGGACAAAACTTGTTATCCTAAATCAAGTTCTAAAATTATTACATATTAAACATTTTTAACAGTGGGTGGAAAAGTTTGCCTCCACGTGCGACCACTTATACCTCGCTCGTTTGCATACTTCGTTATCACTGGCGGAGGGACGTTGAGTCGTCACCTGACCGCTGTTATCACAAGGGCATTACGTCACAAATCCACCTCGCTTATCATAATATGCTGAAATGCCTTTATTAGGTTCTATCTCCATAGGTGTTCCGAGCATTGACCTTCTAATAAGATTAGCACTTAACGAGTTATACATTTTTTGCTGATTGGACTTCAAAATTTGAAAGCAACATTAACAAATACCTTTCATAAAATGTTTTACCATTTTTGTAGTAACAAGAATAACATATGTTATGTTGTGCCAAAGTAAAAATTCGATACTTTTTCAACATTTTTAACTACTTATAAACATTAACCACCTTACATTTTTTTGGAAATATTACTATACTAACTTTTGTTTCAAAAGTTCAGCTGCTTTTATAAGTCTACTCTCAAGAAACTGTTGGAACTAGACTTTGTTTTATCTAAGGATCTCGCTTTAAGCCCTCTTCAAGGCAAGTTTGTTCTCAGTTCTTGTCCCATCTCTTTCAGCCCGTTTGTGCTTTGAGATAGAGAAGGAGCTTTGATCAATTTTACCAAACAAATCAAGCGGCTAATCTATTAAGCTTTGAAAATTTTAATATTTAAATCTAAATATTAATTAAAGTACAGTATACTATTAGAATTAATATCTTACCAGTATAGTTAAAAATCTTTTAGATATTTACGGCTGGGTTTATTATTTTGGAAGAACGCTTTTCAACAGTTTTCGTTTAACATATTACCGTAAAACATTTTTGTTTTATTGTAATCAAAACAATCAGTCACCTATCCTTGGACGAGGCTCGGGTAGAAATCAGCTAAAGTACTTGTACTTTCCGTTTTTATCCCCAGATTTGGATTAGATTCACTTTCTAATGGGCTTTGGTGTTTGACGATAGTTGGGTGCCGTAGATTTAGAGTTTTTTATGGTAGTGTGGGACTGAATTTATTTTCTTGTAATCTGTGTACTATTTCAACTTTGTACATCTGAAACATTCGTATCAACCCTAAATGTTAGTTTAGTCGGCAACACCCAAGTGTGTAATGCATCGAATGCGAATGATAATAAAAAAAAATTACGGCTCTTTAGAAGCCCTAATTGTCATCTAATATGTACCTTGGCGCCCATTGAATATTTTTTCTTAACATCATACGGAGGTTTGTACTGGTCACGAAAATCGCCAAGGTGAATTTCAGAGCACTGAACACGTTTCACCTGGTGCCCAGACGTTGAATGTGTAGCCACTGAATGGCCGAGTGTCGAATGCTTGTTTACGCCACAAAAAGGCGCCCTGTGTGGTGATAATGCCCTGATAAGTGACGGAAGAGAAAGCCTTGGGCGCCCGCGGATTGCCGCCAGGGTCCGGTGCTTTCTCCGTCGCCGCCGTGAATCGTTAATCATTTATTGTCCGGGTGACAAAAAGTCGGGAAGTCGTACAACTGTTGTGGTACACCGGGCCCGTTGGTCGACGTTCTGTGATCAAAGGACAGTTATAGTTGTGATCAGCTTCGGTTATAGTTTGCGTCATTGTAATGTATGTTTGATGACATTGTTGAATGAAGTAAAACGTGACGTAATAAAGAACAAATTGGTTTGCGTCGTAAAAATTTAGAATTTAATTTTGTCTTTTAAGGATAGAAGACAAAAGGAAGGCTTTACAAAGCGGTTTCCTACAAAAACACATGTTAATGAAGTGCCAAATGATTTATAACGTACTGCGTATATAGAACACGGAGTACCGACCATCACGGTGTCAGTTATAACGACAAAGTAGGGAGTTCCAGCAATAGAACACACAGGGTATCCATAGGTTAGACTACTAATGTACAGGGTACTGTCACAAAGTTTACTGATACCGTCCGGAATCTTCCGTGCGGAGTATACGAAAAAGAGTATGCAATTTCTTCATCTGATGTTGTGTTGTCATCCAGTTGTAGAACGTACAGCATGGACATTGTGGAAGTCAATTCTTTTACTTATGTACTTAAATTTTTACTTCCACCATGGTGCAGTGTAATGAAGACCGTCCATGATGACATCGCTTATCGCTTAATAAAGTTGTAGGACGTAGGACGAGGATTTACAGTGTATGCAGCGTGCAGGTCGCGGAAGACCCTGGTGATGACGTCACCACACCGCCAGCTCGCGGTTCGGCTGAAGAGCTCTTCTTGCCTCACTCATCTTCCGTGTCGACGTCGACGCGGCGTTACAACACACGAGGAAGGACCGTGTATCGGTGGTGTGGCTTATGGCAGTACAGTATTTGGCAACGCCACTTCAGAACACCCAATAATCTGTAATGAGACGTGCTTCGGAGTATGCAGGGAGTTTCCTTAACATCAATGAGGATTATTTTACAACAGAAGATATACGATGACCAATAAAGGCAACACATGTCCAGGAAGGTATTAAAAACAAAAATTAAACAACACACGTGGCTAGGATATTTTTTCCGAATTTTTATATTTTCTTATTTTGTTGTAATGGAATGTGTGTTTTGCTGAACGGTGTTCGTAAAAATTCTATTGCTGTTGGTTCTGTTTAACTTTGTTTGCTGACGCGATTTTAACCATTTATATTCTCATCCTGCTAACGATATTCCGTTGGACGTAATAATTAACCAAAGTATTTTTTCCATAGCACTACAATAAGAAACAGCGAAGCAGCTCTTTTAGAGAATGTCTCTTTTGAAATAATTTCTCGTAAATGCGTTTCTCCTACAGTTAGCAAAGGCATTATTAACTCATATACGGCCAGTAATGAATAATGTCGATATTTTGTTACTGTGGTTAATAATGTTTCTCGCTAAATACCAATTCAATCAGTGAACACGAACGTCATTAATTGGATTGGAAAACCGCAATCAGGCTGTAATGCCATTTGCGTTTTTGAAGTCTGATTAATTATAATTTAAAACCAAAACCATAATGATTCTGAGACATTTTTATTTCATATTTTATATCACTATTCCAGCGAAGGCAATACTGTAGGAGCTGTAAGCCGGCTCGCATTGCACCAGAGACACGGCGGACCCACGGCACGGCGTACACAAGCGTGGATTATACACGATTATCGCCGCCCCCTCAAGGCTGCGAGTCCGCGCCCGTCACGGCCGAGCCACAGCCTTGTATATAATCTAATCCTCACCCGCCATTGTGACTGTAGGAAGAACCATACAACGGACGTCCCACCGCGGAGAAGCGTCTTTGTCACCTTCATCACTGCGGTGACAGTCACAGGCGGGCCTGTCATCCTTGGACGAGGCTCGAGTAGAAATCAGCTAAACTGTATACTTTCCATTTTCATCCCCAGATTTGCATTGGATTCACTTTCTAATCGGCTTTGGTTTGACAAGTTGGGGACCGAAAATTAAGAGTTTTCTATGGTTTTCTGGAAAAGAAATATCTTTTTCGTAATTGGTGTACTATTTCAACTTTATTCTTTATTTTAGCAATTAAAATTCCCGTGGTTGCGTATTGGCCCGGATGATTTAGAGAACGCATCAAGCAGCCTATGTTTCCCATAAAAACTTCGTGATTGGATTATTCTACAACCACCGTGTAAGAGCAAAAATTCTATCTTTATCTATTCGTCCCACCACAGAATGATGTGGTCCTACCAATTCTGTAACCGGTGGCTTAATTTACCTTGCGTAATGTTTTTCATGAAGCCTTTCATTTTTGGAGATCTCCCAATTTGTGACTAACTCCCCGTTATAACGTTTAGAGCTTAATTTGACGTTTTTCTATCTACAGTATAAACCGCATGATGATATGTTTATTTAATGTCTAGAAAACCACAGCAATGATTACTGTCACGTTTGCTAATATTGATAAATGTCATATTTAAATTGATCGTTGATAACTGTTATAATTTCCCATAATTCGGTGTTTAGGCCTACCTATGTTGTTGTTTGTTTATCTGCTCAACTAAATCCAAACATAAATTTCATCCCGGTTTTAAAGATGTCCTGATTTCTCTCCGACATAAACATATTAAAATGAAATAATAATGAGGAGAAAATTAGAACTTGGTGAAAGTAATGAGGGAGCTGTGAGAGGAGGGGAAGACAGTTTCGGCGGATGAGGTGTTAATATTTGAACAGTTTCCCGGGCCGAGATGATGTTGGGCGAAACGCCCCGTTTAGTGACATCAAATATATACACTGTTGATCCTACCCCACCACCCCCTACAATTCCCCGCTCCCGAGAGGCAGCTTAGCATCGTCGTCTCTGCTGTTGAAATATTCACAACCCATATTTAACGTTTTTTTTCCACATCTTCATTCCACTCTTCACCTTCGAGGAGCTGGAAACCTCCGTTCTCTCCCTGAAGAGCAACAAGGCTCCTGGCCCGGACGGGATTCCCAGTGAGGCTTTAAAGAAAGTATTTTCAATCAACGCTGACTTGTTGTTGAGAATGTACAATGCCTGTTTAGTAGAAGGGGTGTTTCCGGCTCCCTGGAAAACAGCCAGGCTTGTACTGATCAGCAAGGGCAAAGGTGATCCCGAGCTGCCGTCGTCCCACAGGCCTCTCTGCATGTTGGACACGGCTGGGAAGCTGTTCGAGAAGCTGATCCGTTCCCGCCTGACTTCTGCCGTGGAAGCTGCCGGGGACTTATGCCCCCGTCATTACGGCTTCAGAGAGGGACGGTCAACGATCGACGCTGTCACCGAAGTTCAGAGAGCTGTGGAGAGAGCCGAGAGCCACAACCATTTCTCCCGCCGAGTAGTGCTTCTTGTTACGCTTGATGTCAAGAATGCCTTCAACTCGGCGAGGTGGGGCGATATGTTGGATGCGCTTCGCAACACCTTTCTTATTCCTGCATATCTGTTGCGGCTCATCGAGGATTATCTACGCTCTCGAAGCCTGATTTATGACACGAGGGACGGAACGCGGACGGTGGAAGTCACTTCTGGTGCCGCACAAGGTTCAATACTCGGCCCGGATCTCTGGAACGTTGCCTATGACAGCCTCCTGAGGTCCGAGATGCCTGAGGAAACCACTTTGGTTGGGTACGCCGATGACGTCGCAGCTCTCATAGCTGCACGCAACGTTGAGCTGGCCCAACTAAAGTTGAACCGAGTCATGCGTGTGGTCAACACCTGGATGTCAGATCACGGTCTCTCGCTTGCTCTCAGTAAGACGGAGATTGTGATCCTCACGAAGAAGAGGATCGACACCGTCGTCCCACTCCGAGTGGGAAGGGAGGTGGTCACATCAACTCGTGCCGCCAAATACCTTGGGGTTATGGTGGACACCAAGTTAAGCTGGAGGGATCAGATCTTCCGTACGGCGGACAAGGCCGCTAAGGTAGTCACTTACCTTAGTAGGCTGATGGCCAATGTCGGGGGTCCCCGATCCAGCAGAAGACGTCTGTTGATGTCCGCGGTCCAGCCCGTGCTCCTTTACGGGGCAGAGGTGTGGGCAGGCGCTCTAGATAAGGAGTGCTACAGGTTGCGACTCGCCCGGGTTCAGCGTCAAGCTGCGCTTCGGGTGTGCTCCGCCTACCGGACAGTGTCCGAGCCTGCCGTCCTGGTGGTCGCCGGAGTCATCCCTGTCAAGCTCTTGGCAGGGGAGAGGAAAGCGATTTATCAGAGACAATGCGAGATCGGCAAGGACACGGCAAGAACAGAAGAGCGCTCCCGAACCTTCCAGCAGTGGCAACACAGCTGGGAGCACGACACCCGAGGACGATGGACTGCGCGACTCATCGAGCAGGTCCAACCATGGGTAGAAAGGCGGCATGGCGAGGTGGACTACTTCCTCACGCAGTTCCTGACAGGTCACGGCTATTTCAAGTCGTACCTGAACCGGATTGGCAGGACCGGTTCACCGGATTGCATCTACTGCCCGGGCGTTCCCGATGACGCGGAACACACCTTCTTCCGCTGATCGCGTTGGGAAAGGCCCCGCCTGGAGGCCACAAGAAAACTCGGTGTTTTTTCGGTGAACACGGTATGCCAAAAGATCATGGAGGATGAGGGCAACTGGGATTGTTTGTCACAGTTCGTCCGGGGCATCCTCCTGGAAAAGAAAACCGATCTGGACCGCGAAGTGGCCCAGATCCCTTGATCGAGCGGCTGGATAAGGAGCGAGCCCCACGGGCGTAAGCCAAATTTAGGCCTAGCCTGACGTAATGTGATAAACAATTCCAGGTTAGATTCCTAAAGAGTAGAGGAGGTTTTTTAGTGAGTAAACCCGTTTTTTAGGGGAGCCCCACACTACAGGCTGGCCACCTGTGTGCGTAATGCATTTTTCCGCCTCTCCCTAAAAAAAAATTAACGTTGAGACTGAGACGTTTCTTAATAAAGGCTTAGAAGCTTTATAAACTTTGCAACCATAAAAATAGTTCTATATGCCAGTAAACTAATCTGTATTGGAGATACTGTATTACCATAAATTATTGTTAATGTTATTGTTATTTAAGACATTTTGCTTTACAATATTATTATCTTAGTTCTAATGTATTAGATAAGAACAAAATTTTCTCGACTCCAATGTATTCCACTGAATATTTTTATGGGAATAATGATCTTACGTCTTATTCGTTTAGCAACATGAGTTTTCAGTCGGTTGTACAGTACTGTACTACAGAATTTGGCTGTATTGGAACCTCTTTACGAGACAAATATAAACTCGTCCTCGTAATATCATTGTTTGCAACGTTTAAGGGTCTAAAGTGGATGCAGTCTTGGGGGTTTCCTAGGGGTTCTAGAGAGAACCCGATCCCATAGCGTCTTCAATAAGCCAGGTTTAACCTTTCTCTGTGTGATATTAGATACAGTAAAGAAACGAATCCATCGAAATTCTACTTGAAGAAAACTGTCTTATTTAAAAAAATAAAATTTCCAACACGTACAGCAGCAGCAGTAGGTTCACCCACGCCTTTTTATCCCTTTTTGGCACGGGTTTCCCCCGATTTCGCGCGTCGCGTCGTCACACTCGTGTGGTTCCCCCCTCTGTACCCCCCCCCCCCACTACCACCCCTAGTGATTAGGACATCGGCGGGGCCGCGGTAGCGCTTTATCAGATAACGAGCGGGGAAAATCGGACCTCGGGCCGTGTACCATCTGTGCATCTGGACCTAGATCTGCCGATGAGGAGAGAGGATGGTCAATGTGGTTAAACCTGTTTGATCGATCAGGACAGGTCACTAGCGTGTGTGTGTGTGGAAAAGCCCTGTAGACGAATGCCTTTTTAAATAATTATACATTTGTTTATGTTAATTTTACAACACAAATTTTAATATGGTCTAATTTTTAACAAGGAGTCGTCAACTTCTAGTCGCCAAATATGCTTTTCGTACACAGCGAATTTTACCATTTATGTACTTTAATGGTGGGCTATATTAACATTAACTTAAGTAGCCTCCATACTCAGAAATAAATCATGTTTTGATAGAATCTTCTCCGGAGTATCACACGAAGGAACAGTTCAATTTGAAGTATGAATTATGTTTCTGTGACGTTAGTAAAAAGTTAGGGTCACGGGATTCATGATGGAACGTATATCAAAAGGGAGCAATAGGGGACATGCACTTGCTTCAGCCGTAAATTTTACGTACTAACACAGAGTATCGAGAACTTAACCCTGTAGTATTTTTAGACTACTACTTGAGCATCTAATAAAAAAATGCTGTAGGTACTTCTTAATTACCTTGAATTTGTATCTCCTTTCTTCAATTTTAATATATTTTAAAAAGAAAATGCTAAGAGAAAAATTGCTTCGTTTAGGTTTGTTCGATGAAAAATACGTCTTTGTTTTTTATAAAATATAATAAGTTATTTTTACGAATATTTGAAATTTTAACATGAACGTTTGTTGACCCTAACATGGATGTAAATAAATGGAAACCCAGTGAACGCTGGTCAAATGAAATGTAGGCCAGTGACCTAGACCGCACCGGACATGTCTGACGGAAACAGTAATAATGGGATGTTAAAATGCAATAACTCGTTAGCACCGGCGATATACGTTAAGTATGGTCTAATTATAAAACCACAGATACCAATTACTGCACTGTGGTGGTCTGTTTGCTAAGTAGCCTCTAACAAAATGGCTTGTCGTAACGTAATACGTGTTCAAGGATATGCTGTGTAATCCGGAACTAATTGCTCGAACGGAACTAATTTCTGTTTGAATTAAAATTATTTGTAGATTATTTTCACCATTAAAACATGATTAATTAGGTGCGCGGTGTATTTTTTATTTGAATTAATCCATCCATATTGTATAATGTTCTTTATTCTGTCAATTTTAAATTTTGTTACAAATTTTCTAACCCTATCAACAGTAATTAAAGTTGATCTTCTAGAACAATGCTTAGCTTGCTAAGTCAGAAGTAGGTGTGAAAGAAAGTTCGAGTTGATAAATGCCGCCCTAATGAGTTCGACCTTGTAGAAAAACTGGGTCAAAATCAGTATTCTCTCTCCCCACCGAACTTCTCTTTGAGAGAGGACGCCCCAACCTGTCTGTAGCCCATAAGTCTTTTCGAGTGGTAACAGATGACCCATGAAATATCTCTACACGCCCCTTGCTTGCCAACACATGGATGGCGTTATCTTGGTGACTCTGGTATTTGGCTGAGGAATCAAGTTTCAGCGTCAATTATGTTGCTAAATTTGTCGAACAGTGTCATTTTGTATTGTTACTTTTTACTGACTATTATTAAGAAAAATACCCTATTTTAGTAGTGGGACTATTCAAGGGTGAAGTTTAACCGATCTATGTACAATAATCAAGGTCTTTGCGTCATCATCAATTTGAATGTTGGTGTATTTTTGTGTGAAAATTTTATTCGTGATTAAAACATATCCCAATATTAGCAACGAACATCCCATTTTAACTGACTGGGTGGCGGAGTAGCAAAGTGGCAAAAACACTCACCTCACAATCCTCAGGCTGCCAGTTTCATCAGCGACCGGTCAATCTTTTAGCATTTACTTGTGAATGGGCTTTAATTGATGATGCTATGTAACAAAGTGTTCAAAACCAAATTTTGGACCTGTCTCCTTAAAAACGTTAAAAATGCAACTGGCATAGAAAAGCACTAAAAAAAACAATATTTGTATAAATCAAGCAGTCATTTTTGACAAAAAACTTTAGCAAGTAAAAATGTCGCAAATGACAATAGAAATCAGAGCGTATAGTATAAAACTTGTCACCATGTTCAGTCATCAGTTTACATTGAAGGCTAAAACAGCATTGTTGCATGCAGAACAACAGTCATTCGGCGTTATCATTCGCACCGTACATTGCAGTATTGGATGAAGCAGTCATTTAAAGTGAGAACAAAATGATCGATACATAGCTTCAGTTAGTTGTAATTGTTGTACTCGGTACATCGCATTTCCCAGCAAAACCGCGTGAGATGTCCGGTGTTGTACTGTCCTGTGTTGACCGCCGGTTGCCTGGGAACCTCCGTGACCTTCGTGACCTCGTGTGACGTCACGGTGGCCAATTACTCCACACCAACAATTGCCATTCCGAGTACCGAGCGCAGTTGTAATACGTCACAGTGGTTTGCCCAACGGTGACGACCCCATGATGGTAATAGAAAAATTAATAAGTAAATTCGATGGATCCTCAAACCCAATAAAGGAAGGAATCCTAATGGTAACCAAACCATTATGGTTTTTAGTAAGTTTTTATTATTATTTTACCAAATGAATTCTCGTTGTTAACAAACTCAGAGTGCTACGAAATATGAAATTACTTTTATGAAGTTCTGTAAGAAAATACGTATTAAAACCTCCTCCGCTACGGTTAATTATATTTGTTCATCGATTTAAAGCCATACAATTTTAGTGCAGGTACATGTAGTTTCTTCCTATTCAATGAACTTGGGCGTAACATACAATTAAACAGTAATTACCCCAACACCTACGATGAGTAATTCGATGTAATTATCGCTTAGATGATAATTAAATGATCCCTAAAGAATTTTTATACAGGGTTGAATATTATGTTTGCTAATTTGGAATACGGTAGGTCTTTGAGAGACCCCAGCGGGAGAAGCTTGGGTTTGATGGGCACAGAAAGCAATACAATTTGTCTCCCTACGCCTAGTTTTTCCCCCAAGCAGCGTTGGCTGGAGGTACAAAATATTGACGTAACTGGATACAGTATGGCGGTGTCGCGTCGGTGTGATGAGGTCGGTGTCAAGTGACCCCGTTACAAAGGGGGATCGGAAACTGAGTGCGGTCGGGCGCGAACGGAGTTTCCGACGAGAGAGGGTGGCAGCTCGACTTCCGGCGACACCGATGACGGCAAGAATGCTGCCGGGTCCATCAGTATCATTGTTTAGCCGGTTCATTGTAGTTCTCAATAATGATACACTACCATTAAAACGCCTTGTTCTTGTTCTATAATACGATTAAAAAACCGCAATAACCCTTAAAATGATATATAGACAGCAATTTATAACACATACTTAAAACACTATTTTTAAAAGTTTCGTTAGAAACATTTTATAATTGAGTCCACGTTTATGAAAGCCATCCCGTAGACATATACTAGGTTTTATATTATGTAGGCCAAATTGAAAATATATTCTGTTTAGTAAAAAATTTTACCCATTTCGTTTTTGCTCAACCATTTTGTTGATAGGCCTACGTTTAGGAAATCAACGATATAGAATTCATCTAGTTAATTGCAGAGATTTGCGACACAAAGAAATCTTACATATGTTCATCATCCCAGGTTGTACAGTACCCGCATATATCTTGGGACACGACACAGAGTCAGAAACTGATCACCCAAAACCTAATTGACGTTAGTTTAAAAATACATTTAATTGGTTTATTGGGGAAATGTTATAAATAACTAGGTAATGACATCAGATATTGCGGAAAGTGGTACCCGCATATCTTAGTGGAACCGGTTCACCTAAATATAGTCGGCCGTGCCGTGTCGTAGGCCAAGGTGCGGACCGGGGGCGAGGTCGGGTTGCGATACAGTGCAGCAGTATCCAACAAAATCAGCGTGGGAACCTTGCCGGGGTGTCAACATGGTGTAGTGCATTATTACTCTGATATCCAGATGAATTAGCTATTTGCATCATTAAAATATGACACCGCATTATTTGTCTTACAGTGTCTTCTACTCGAAGAAATCTGATTGTTTTAACTCCAAACTATTCCGCACCGCACACGCTAGAAGGGGAAGCATTGCATTTTATCACTGTAGTGTGTAAAGAGTCTTTTGCTGCTGCGATCGAGTTTACGCGCGAGGCTTTACGTGTGTGGGAACTTCGATCAAGACATGGAATAGCACTTTCAATCCGAGTTATTAACCATATTTTTCATCGCAATATTACTAATTAATGGTATTAAATTTAATAATATAATTATTACCATAACCTGTATGTTGCTCTGTTGATTTAAGCAGTAGTCCACCACATGACATAGTTGATATGTGGGATTTAGATTAAACAATCAAAACTGTTGATTTGATATGAACATATTCTTACATAGCGCTATAACCGCTTTTAGTGCTTAAAATCGTCATTAATTGCAGTATTATACCCCGTTCAAAATTAATGTGTGGTCAAAAGACAGAATTTTATTTCCTACCAAAAGGAAAATTCCCTCAATACCTTCATCATTGAACAAACTTGCCTCACATTCAAATTCAGATGTCATTTTAAATTAACTCTTGAAATTCAGAGTTTAATTAGCGCTGATGGTCGGGTTATGAAGGAACGAAAAAGAAAAACTGAAGGGATTGAAATCTGCGTTTCGACCGCACATTTATTTTTATATATGGACCTTAAGCTGATTTACCCTTCCCAGAGAGGGAAAACTTCGTTTCCTACACTCAAACGAACACACTTTATGTGTTGATATCACTTTTTTCATACAGTGTAATGAAAAAATGATTTCACTCTTGTCACTTGTATTTAGATCAACCAATTTTTCATTAAATTTTGAAATACATTTTTACTTTAATTTTTCACGTATGGAAATGTGTTCAAAATCCTTCGAAAGCGCAGCTTCAGTGGAAAATACCTGTGCAGATAATCTATTGGGTGAATTTAATGAATTCGAATGAGTTCGACAGGCAGTTCATTTTACAAAGGGTGCGCCAAATCCGCCCATTTCCGTGGGCGATGTCCGCTCCTCTGGTTCAATGGGCGAAATGGATCGTTGCCGCGAATCCATCAACTAGCTGGAACTTGACATCCAGGGAGATTTACAGTGTTTATAATCGTTGTGATGTGCCAGGTGTTGATTCGGCTCTTAATCGTACACCCTATTTGAGAAAAAATAAATTCAAAAGTGATCCTTACGCTTACATACCGAACCATGCGAGCGTTTTGGATTTTAATACTCACATCTGAGAAAATTATACTTAATATTTTATTTGTAAGATTGACATTCTAATCTTGGAGTAGCCCTTAATAGGATCAAATATTAATCAAAGAGTGGCGTAGCGCCATGTCTTTGTAAAATTGCTATTATGTAATGCCTCTCATATTGTATTTGATGTAATTTAATTTATCATGTAAAAAACTCTTGTTATCTTTTTAGAATTTCAGGCAATAAGTTAATTATAGTACTGTACATTAAACGAAGGAAATATATCCAAGATAGCAACAGACACAAGTTTATCACCCTGGGACCGAGGGGGTGGGGGTGGAGCTCTAAATATTAAACACCCACGCGACCTCAGCGTAACTTCCACTTTGGAGCTTTGTTTGGCTCTGGGGGATTAAAGGATAATGTGTTTCTTTACACTCCTTATTCGCGCTTAATGAGATAATTTTGATCTTGGTGGTTAAGCAACTATGATTTTTAAATGTATTTTCTTTAACTTTCTACCTGATCTAATGTTTTGTATTCGTAATTTACTAATATGCTCTTTATCTTTCAGGTAAGGATAAAAACTACGTTTCCAGCAACGTGAGTTTTTAAAATAATTACTCTTAACATTTCCAAAAAATGTCAAATCATTTAATTTAGATTAAGATGTTTGGTCATTCCACGTTTTGTTGTACAAGGTATTAAAATTAATTTTCTGTTTTCGCGGAATAGACTTAACCAAGAAAAAATACAATTTCGAAAACAATTGAGTAATCCTAAGAAAAATAGTATATTCTTAGCAACACTGGTGTTAAAATTTTTGTCAATCGTTAAACACGGGGTTGGTTAAACAAATTCCCCATAAGGATGTTTTGCAAGGACTATTATTATATTTTCATTATTGAATTTATTTTCCGCCACATACAATATTCAATGACAAAAACCTTTCATTAAATTGGGGGAAAACAAAGAAATAATTGGACAATTCATGTAGTGCAAGACAGTTTTGACAGACAGCTTCTCCTCACGCGGGCTTAGTGTAAAATAGGCCGTTGAAAGTCAGGCAATTACCACCTAAGCCCAGTCGTCGGCATTTACATTCACAATTACTTCCATTAGTGCCCACCACGCTCATTTGTTCATTCAGTGCGTTGGTTGGTCTTCATTTGGCTCAGAAATTACAACAGATTTAATTGCGCTAGAGATGTACTCTGAGGCCTTTTTGATTGTTCGAGTAAATGCCTTATGCAAATAACCTACCTTGATGGCAAAAGCACTTACTGTACAAATGTAAACTTTACGAATGTTTTAAGTTTATTTAATCCTTAATTGTTAGTGTTTCAGTGTTTAGAGTTTATTTCGGCATCGGAAAGTTCGTCCAAGAATCTAATACCGATGAAATTTTCATTTTGTCAAATCGACTCGTCTTTAAAATATAACACAGAGTTTGTGTTTATTTGTGCGCTTAGGTAAAATTAAAACTGGCACGCGATAAAATCAACAAGTATTCGGTTATGTACTGGCGTTTTTACTCTCCAAGGGTTTAACAATTTTTGTTTAAGTGGTCAAACCCTTTGTTAAACGTTTAGCTAATTGTTACTCGGGAGGGGCATTCCTTTTAGAGGTATCGAGAAAGCTGAAAGCTCGTGTTCAGTGATTGTATTTCTCGCGCCAGGAAGGTTTGTTGCTAGTGAGTTGTCACAGGAGCTTTACTCGAGTGATATTGCCAAGTCAGCGTCCACTCAGGTCGTTCCTTCCATGAAGCCTTGTTCTTGTTCCCCTTGATTGAGAGTTATTGGAAATGACATCGACCTCTGTCTGACTGAAAATTGCTTCGTTCTCTTTCTCTCTGTGTTTTTACTTTAATTTTTGTGCACATAACACACATGTTCTAAACTTATTAAATTATAGACCTACGGTACTAATCAGTTATTCATTTAAAACCAGGTAACACCCTGTAAAAAATGACTGGTAATTTCTGTGACAATTGTTCATGAAATGTGATGTTTTATAAGTTTTAAAGGCCTAAAGATGTATATAAACCCTGACAACATAGTAACCTTTTTCAAAATTTAAAACTTTATTATTTAAAATATTAATTAATATTTAAACTTGTCAAAATGTGGATGGAAAAATTCATAATATATCAAACTAATATCTTCATTTATGCTGATTATTAGGTAGCCATGAATGAACGTTACACGAATTAACATACAAAATTGTTCTAATTTTGCCGTGTCTAATAAGGGGGTTGCTCAAATTCGCCTTGCATTATGAATTGAGTTTTTAAAATACCTCTGATGTTTTTAAATTACTTAATGTGAAACGTAAAGAGTAAAATCCGTAAACTGTAAATACATCTTTAATTTTCACCTTTGAGTTTTAAGGCTTTATTTATATGAACGCTCCCAGGCAATCAATTTGTTGTTCCAGTCGTATTTTGTAACCTTAGCGGTTTCAAAAAGCAAGGTGTAGTTTTCCCAGATAATCGCGATTCCACAGGCCCGCGAGGGGAGGGGGGTTGATAATGAAGTAGTCACGGGCGATAGCAGCGTCATTGGAGTGTGAAGTTGGGAGGCTTCTTCAGCCCAAGGCAGTCCGAGTTGTCGCCATGAAGCCCTACACACAACCTTGCTGCTCCGGGTCATCTGTAGATAGAAACGTGACTGTGGAAGAGCATTGCCTTGCTGGAAATCACATGATGGTGAAGTTTGTGTATGTCTATGACTTGGCCGAGCAGAGTTTTATGCCATATCGAGATTTACGTAGGGAAATATCTTGGATAAGTTGGTAAACTGATTAATTCTTTTCATGGAGTAAACGTGGTTGGTTCTGAAAGTATTAGCAAAAGATACCCACGTATGAACCAGATTTGTTTCTTTCCATCGGGCGATCCATCTCAACCGGTTTATTAGAGAAAGTGATTTTAAAAAGCAAGACCACACAACGCTCCCAAAGTGATCTTGTTGACCATTTAAATCTGTGGATGTTTTAATACGGTAAGAATTTATTTGATAATGGAAACAAAGTATCAGATGAATTCTTATTCCAGATGTTGGCTGATCACACGCGCTAGACAGTGAGACGTGCCAAATCGCGCATTCTTGGACTGCGCTAGAAATGTACACAATGGTGCCATCAGAGCAACGAAATTGGCTTGTCTAATTGAATGTTACCTTTACGCTGATGGATATTAATGAGACACGAGATTCTTCAATAAAATAGCATGTCTTCAATATCTTCAATCTTAATCATATCAACTTTATGGCTAATGGTTGGGAAAAACTATGCGATTTCCATTAAAGCCCTTAAAATCAACTCTTAAGTTGTCATCTGATCGCAATCCTGATTAAATATGGGTAATGAGTATAAGCACTGACGAAACAGTACACAGTTGATATTACTCAGTTGTTTATGTTTCCTTCCACATCGTCATCATTGCCTGTGACCATGACCTTGGGACGGGGGACGGTTCGTGTTCAATTTGCCCTCTCATCATATTATGACGTAAACTATTCATTCATACCACCATGCTGCTGTTTCATGCAACGTCCTAGCGTTCTTTATGAGATCATATAAATTTCATTCGTCCTATTGTGGTGGTGCAACTTGTTTTATTGGACTTGCACACTGTTGCTGTCACATTGTACATTCTACAGCTTAATTAATTAGTTTAATCTTTTGACGTTCTAAATGATGTATTGTTAAAGTATGTATTGTTAGTGTTACGTGGTTTTATGTCGATTTATTTTCATAGGCTTAGGCAAATCAGTAATGAAAGTTATGTGTTTACATTATTTGATAGTTTTGTTTGGCTCTTTTTCAATACTAGTATACGTGTTGCTCGAAATCGAGCAATTTATTTTAATACAATACAAAAGTTACTTTTAGCTCTAAATCAATGACATCCGACCAATCCAATATTGTGAATATCTTTAATCACCAAAACTATACGTATTTACAGCTGATTATTAACAGTTGTTTAAAATGCTTTCTTTAATTCTAATGTTATTTAAATGGGAAATTTTTAGATTTCAATGGTGAATAGCGCCTTTATTTTTAGTCCGATTCTCATCAGTTTTTGGCGGAAACAACTACATACCAAGCCTTATCCAACGACACCAAAAACTTGAAAATCGGTTGAAAATTGTAGGAGGAGTTCTCAAGACAAAAAAACCCTTGGCGTATTAAATAAGTATAGATAGCCTACTCTGAGTAACGTCATCAGAATTTCTTTTATTTATTTTTATTTTAGTAAATTATTTATTGCTTGATTAAAATTTTCATTAGGTTTTTTTTTCTATAGAGCTTTGTTGAGCCATTATATTTTACTTCAATGGTATTAAAACACTTTGGAAGAGGATGAGACATGTTTTAAATCTTCAGGAAGTAAATCTTTAATCTGGTTTAAATCTCATGGTCGTTGTGGTAGGTCTAATGGTTGTTGCAGCATAATCAAGTTCGGCGCTCAACTTGAACCAAAAGTTTTGTTTCAAGGAAACGTCCGAATTTCATTGGTACTGTCAAAAGGAAGACTCGGAGTCTTTATTTTCTCGACTCTTTTCTTGTTATGTTTCTGTTGAACAATGTCAATTAATTGTTGACTACACATTCCAGTAATACAAATGTAAGTCCTTTAAAATTCAAAGTTTTTGTATTTCACAATTAATTGAGATACAGAACGTAATGAAATGTCTTTTCGAAATCCACATTTTAAAGCTACTACGGTACTAAAATGTGTTTCAGTGGGGGAAATGGGTTGTTTTGAATTAAAACAGCAACTTTGGTGTCAGTGTTGTTCAATAAAAAAAAAACTTTTGGTGGAAATTTTGTTTTAAATGTTCTCTCAATGAACACCTAATTTCAATGTAAATATGTCAGTGCGACGTAAGAATATCACATGCAATAAATATTTAGATGCTAAATCCAGCCTCCCAAACAGAGAGCTGGCAGAAGCTCAGCTGAGCAGACAGATTGGCTCTGAGCGTCCATCATATTCATGTGGCAGCCTTCAACTGGCAATCTTTCAATCTCCCCGTCACCGCCGTCCACCTCTGCCCATCACCGCCACCGTCAGTCTATAACCGGTGAAACTTATCGGAGGGCCGCGATGAATGACCCTGAGTCACCGGTGAGTCAGCTGTGTACAGACAAAAGCGTTACTGGAGGTGGGTTACTTTCTAATCTAATGTCACTTGACTGGGCGCTCGTGCTACGACCGTCTCCAGTCTACCTACCATGACAACTTCCCAGTAGAGGAAAGGGTATTAGTCAAGTGAAGTAGCTATTGAGGTGGGGATTCACCTTAGTGGAATTTGTTCAAAGTCATTTTACTCGGAACCTGAAGAAAGTTGGGGAAAGCCAGTATTTTTAGTCAAAGGTCATACCTTAGCTATTTTTTGTAATTTGGCGTTGACTACTTGAATAAAGTTCGGTAAATTTACAGTTTGGAAAAAATAAGTTCAGAAGAAAGCCTTTTAGAAGGAAAAAACAATCGTGGGAGGGAAAACCAATTGCTTCAACCAGTGACAAACCAATATTGAGCAGTGTGGGAAGTAATCAATCATCCGTCTAACTTTAGCTCCTGTAAACATAACGTTTGTCGCCAAAAATAAACGTGAAGATTAGTTTGCCCGGTATTTTTAACTACTCGCTGCTTGCGTATATATATTGTTCTAAAGTTCTCCAAAGAATATTTGTCGAGGTAGACGGTAAATTTATTTTGAGTTCAACAGAAATTTGAACCATTAGGCTACTCCGTACTCCGTACTCATTGCTCATTTAATTGTTAAAAACTTGTAACATTTTGTATTATGCCCGAATAGTGTTCATTGATTTCCATTACAACAACAATGGGAGTATAGGCCTACGAAAACTTTATAGCCTGTTGATTGCAGACTGCATATGGCATGCGATGCACAGTGATACTGTTGGTGGAATATAAAAATACAACCCACAAAAACTTGCTACTCCGTACGCGTTGTCAACCCTTTTAGTATTCCGTTTGCCACTGAAAGTGAACGCAAAACTGATTGATATTCCGAGGAAATGTCTGAGTTACTCCTCAACTTTGTTTACACGTGTACACAACTCTGTACACCTGTCTCTAGGTGCATTTCAAATTTGGTGTTTTTGTTTTCTTTAAAGGAGTAGGCCTAGTGTTATATGTATTTTCAGACTGCCGAGCAAAAATAGTAGGCCCTACTCAGTTAAGTTTATTAATTCGTAAAAATTCATCTCTTATGAGGGGAACATTTCCTCTTCTTATTTGCATTGTAAAGAATTTTTTTCTAAGAAATTTTTTTTTTTTATCCAAGACTGCGACTTGAAGTAGGTACATTTACGTATGTTTCAACTTTCTCAAACGTGTAGGCCTACTGTTTAAATACTGTACTTTAAAAACAATATTTAATTTTGTTCGCAATATGTACATTATGTTGTAAACTATATAAATTATGTTGTTTGGTATCAATACAATAAATTTTAGTTTGGCTTTAACACATTTTCATTCCTGACTTTGTATTTTGCTCAGATTATTGTTGTATGGTATGTATTAAATTTACCACCCCTATGATTTCAAATCGTAGGCCTAACGAATGAACAATTCGTATTGCACGGCCAATCTAAACGGTTTATCTGCACATGTTTGTTTTTCATTTTTAGAAAACACCAAGTTAACGATTATCTTCGGTTTCTTATTTTTGGATTTCTCAAATAGGTGCAGAATTTATAAATTAACGTAGGAAAAATATAAATTTAATATTGGGTGGATCTGTTTAAAAAGTGTTAACGATGTGCAAAATTCAAATGCTACAACGAGAAAAAAATCAACCTTTTTTACAATTTTTTGTTTTGATATAGAATTGTGGCGAGGATATAGTGATATTTTTACCAAGCCCAGTCCCATAAACCACGTCGCCCGTTATAGTGGTGAATGCTGAACTCGAGGTGTGCTGGTTACGCCACCACGGCCGTCACGCTAGTTATGCGATAGTAGTGTAGTGTGGCCATTGTATTGTAAATGTCAGGACGGTCCATTGGTCTGTGATCTACCGTTCCTGCCGCCCCACTCTCTCCTGTGTCGCCCTGCCGGTGGAAAAGTGAAACAAAAACGTGTCAATAACAAGTATATCTTAGGGGAATTCGTTATGTAGGCTACATACTGTCCTGCCGTGCTTTCTAAAATCAAGTATAAATAAAAAATCGATATAAAGAAGAGAATCTTTGTCACAAGTTGTGTCACACTTTCTGGTCCAATCGTTTTAGTGATGTAGCAAGAGCGGTAGCATCATATTTCAAGAACAACAAAATGCTTAGGTCAAAAGTTGGACTTATGCATAATAGGCCTAAATCAGAAAAATTACTTCACATAAAAATTTGAATAAATGCATACCAAGTCGCAAAGGTACGCAAATATTATGAGGCAGTTTATTTGAGCAATTGTTTTACTGCTGCTGTTATCTCCCACACAAAGCTCAGTTAATGCAGCGATAAACAATTCGATTATGCTACATTCTAGACATCGTTATTCCGTTCCAATGACCAAATGCTGTGTGTTTTTATGGGTAGCCATTATAGGATTTTTATAGATTCACAGGCGGTTTTTGGATTAACATGTATTTCCTGTCATATTTTTCTCTTTTTGAACGTGTTGGTGGAAGTTATTATTTCTCCATTATTCTTCCCATTGCTATGGAAGTTATGCGTGCAGTGTATGTGTTAAATCTATGCTGCAATAAATCTCAACATTTAAACGCCGCTAAAAGTTTGTTATAAAATCAGTTACCTTGATTAGGAAACTCCCCTGACATTATGCGCACGCACATTGTTATAATATGTAGTTCGTTTACCTAATTCTGACATAAGCATTTTGAAATGTTATCGAGATTGGTTTAGTCAATTTATAATTTATTTTTCCACTCCACAGCAAACTATGATACGGTATAATGATCCGCGTGGATGACCAGAAAGCGGAGAAAACTGAGATTAACCTTAATCTTCCGTAAAGTTTCAGGCACCGATGTCAAGTTATTATTTATGCATCAGTTAGTTTAGCAGTACTGAAATGTGACGAGTTAAGCGTTAATTTCGCTGTGGTACCTTTCATTTTGTAAGCCTATAGCATTTTTGCGGATGGATAATGTATCAGTTGTTTTTCCTCGTTATTTCACTCGATTGTTCGATTAAAAAACAAATGTATGTAAAACCTTTAATCAATAAATTAAAATGCAAGCACCTTAAGAGAGTATTTCAGTCCTATGTCGAGTTACTACTCAGAGTCATCTTCACCTTTGGGCCAGTAACCCAATGCAAAACATGGTATTTTATTCCCCTGTTTCGGACGCCGTTTCTCAACCGCTTTTCTTTAAACTTGGTAAGTGTTTAGTTGAATAGTTATATTAGGTCCCTCATACCTCAAAAGTAAGAAAATTTAACAAATATTAGGCCCTACTTTCTGTGACGTACCAAAGTAACTCGATTTTCTTTAATTTTAACATTTTTTTGTACTTATACCATTGGTATTTACTCATATATCAGGTATGAAAGACCTAGATCTAACCCTAATCTACAATAAAACATAAATTTTACCAATAAATAAATAAAAAATAAAAAAACACCCTCCGAAACGGTTGAATAGGAAGGCATGTTTTCAGTTTTTTACAAGGAAGAAGATGACTCTTAACAGAAACATGTATCAGCAACATACCATTGCAACAACTCTTAGACCAACTAACGAGAACTAAACCGCAGTGCCAACATATGATTCATTATTATTCAGATACGTGCATTACGTTCGACAGAGATTCATTATGTCGATACTGTGGTTGCAAAATTGTAGTACCGGTACATACCTTTTTGAATATACATTAACCGAATATGTTATTAACTGTGGAAAATGTTTTTATTTAAAATAGTTTTTATGGCAAAGATTGGTTATGATATTTCATATCTTTAACCTCATTTCATTTTACCTATAGAGCAGGATGACTGTGCACCATCGGAGACGACACAGGAAGCCGCGCAACCCATCTATCCGCGGCAGGCGACCTCGCACCCCGCCTCCTGAGTCCAACTCCGACTCCAACGAAGAAATGCCCTTGTCTCATTCTGACGCTGCACCCCATGCCACGACTGAACACCGCCCCAGAGAGAACAGGACCATCCAATCCATCCAAACTAATTGCGACAATTTCTCCTCAAATGTTTCACCTAAAGTTTGAAAAACAAGTTAGGTCGCCCTAGGTTGGTAAAAAGCCGGAACTTGTGTCAAATTATGAATTAATGTATGACGGTTGGTTGCACTCTCTTCAGATCGTTTTGTTCTAAAAATGAATATCTCGTAGACCTATTCTGATATAGGCTTACTGTATTTATGTGTAGCAAAGAGCAACGAAACAGGTGTGTCTGTTGACCCTATTCAACACCTGTAGCTTGTTTTTCTATAAATTAATTGTTTTTATAACTTCGCGATGAAACCAATAAAAATAAGAGGCAGATAAAAAATAAACCAATTAACTACCCACAGCAGATGAAGTACCTTTGTGCATTTTCGTGATCTGTAACACAGTCGTATAATTTGCGAGTGCAGCGCCAGTACGAATACAATGGCAGGCGTCTGTGCCCGTGCCCAAGTGCAGTCAGGACCCTGTGATAAGCAGAAAGCGAGGAAGGAACCACGCGGCGCGGCAATTAAGTTTCTCGTTCTGTAACGCGGTTCGCAACGGCGCTCAAGGTCACAGATCTCCTCGTGATAACGCTTATCACTGCGGCGTGGACAAAGGATAGTTTCGTGGTTGTGCGCTATCAGCCGGCGTGCTGCATCAGACGTCCCCGCAACAAAGACTCGGGGTTTCGCAGGAAGATCGACGGAGAGTTAATGTTTGCGTTTAAAAGTAGCCGCAACACCTCTTACACAAAAGCGCAAGGAACTTAGATACACCTCAGTCGACGGATTTCTGCATTCTCTGGTTCTGGCGAAAAAGGGAAGCTTCAAGGGGCGGGTTTCTTTCTTAGTAAAGTCCTCACACTTTGCTTGTACAATAATAGACTATTATTTAATTGTAATTAGAAGCAATTCAAATCAATATCCAATAATGGTATCTTTCTTCCAATTGTGAAGTGGATGAAGTCTGAGATTTTGGATGAGGAAGACAAACAGCCCATACGTAGTTCCTTTGCTGTTCCTCATGTCACAAAAATGTCAAAAATGGACATTTCCACCTTGTTAAAAATATATTGATTGTACTGCATTATTGTAATTGGGTTTACAACCTGTTATAAAATAAATAAATGAATGTCTTGCACTGATGGTTGATCGGTTGCATTGCAGCGGCAGGGGGCGGCGAGCGAGATACGATGATGGCGCCGAGCGTGGAGCAGGGAGGCCAGCGATCTCTACCCATCGTCTCCGGAACTAACTTCTGCACTGACGATGGCAGCAGCGCAGAGTCCAACGGCAAGGAGAACAGGTAAACGAACAATTTAAATAGCTACGGTTACGTTGAAATAGGTCAGTTAAAGTTGAAGAGCTCAAAGTGGCAAACCTCTCAGGAGAAAAATCTTGTTTTGGAAGTCTTGAATTATGAGACAAGCATAATCATAGTCCTAACTTTTGTCCTCACCTTTTCTATAGAATTTAGTATTAAGATCAAACGTAAACTAGATACATATACCTGCTGGCTGGGTTTAACTTTTTCTGACTGAAAGTATTACCAAATTAGTTGTAACAATCTTATTAAGTTATTGCTTTGTTGTCTAATCTTTGGGGTCTTTGGGGAGTCTTTGGGGCTTATCAGACAGGAGCCCGTGGGTCAGAAACTATCCAGACTCGAGCACAATTTTAGGCGTACCTCCAAAAGAAATAACACATTTGCTGATCGGCCTGGCTCTTGCAAAAGTAGTGTTTCATCGTGATTTTTCAACTAAATGCAAAAATTCGTGTAAATATTCTTTCCACATTTGTTATGAGTTTATAATATAAATCTGAAACACTCATTACATAGAATAAGTAATGAATCAAAAAAAAAATTTTATTTAACTTTAACTTTGCAAAAGAAATGCAATAACATGGAGGTGTGTTAACTTACACCGCAACCATGCCAACCAAAATGTCGGAGACAAAGCAACAGAAGTAGTTACCATAATCCACCGCAGAAAACAATCGCACTCCCAGAGGAGTATGGGAAGGTTCCCACATTGGCGGGTCTGCGGGAATGACGGGAATGACCGGTGACTGGTAACCGTGACAACCGTGATCATAAACATCTCACTACACACCACGCCAGTTACTGCAGCGCTGTTTAGTTATGTTAACAGCTGTTACACAACCGTGGGACCACCTTGTGTAAACTGCAGTCTGACTTGTCTCATTCCTATGGCTTGTGTCTCATGCTATGCTTTCTGCAACTCAACACACTTTGTGTTTGATCATATTATATTTTAACCCCAAGAAAATGGTTTTTATTTCAGATTCGATCGTATCAATGGCTCTAGATTTATGTTATTAAAAAAAAACTTTGTTTGTGTACAAGGAAATAATGATTAATATTAAATAAAGAATTTATATTAACCATCAATTACCTTCGTATAAAAAACTACAATCAAAAAACTACAATCGCATAGTTGACTCGTGTATTATTTGTCAAAAACTAATCAAGAGAATTTCCTTAACAAAAGTTTTATTTAGTTTGACACTGGACCGAAATGCCAAAGGTAAAGGTGTCATCGGTGCATTTATTCTGATTTTATTGATCTCACTGTTCAAGGCTCATTCATCGACCGCTGTTGTCCAACACCCCCTCGTTTATTCAACTTCAAAGTCTTTCTATAATTTTATTTGGTAACATTATGATTAAAAAATTGGTGCTGTATTACAATTGGTTTGGAAATTGCACCATAAACACACACGTAAAAACAATCCTGGCAGAAAATGAGGCATAAATCCACATACAGTGTCAATATAGCATCAATACTATCACACTACCTTTTAATTGTTCATGTTGAAATAAATTATATTCATATTTTCCAAGGTTATTGTTTAAGTAATGTTTTAGGATGTGTGTAGTGTTAGTATAAAAAGGAAATATTGTTAATTCTCTACAGTGTACTCAACAATACCCTTCAATCCCAAGGGTAACATGGTTCACCATGCATGAATCACATTAGAAAGCATGGCTTATTAAATGAGCCGCCTGTATCTTGATGCCCAGTAAAACTTTCCTTGATCATAATTTGGAGATGATCTGGAGATAATTCAGATTTCTCGGTAGTTTTACTGCCTACTAAACTGCTCAGACAACTTTTATGGTTCTAGACTTCCTTTTATTTGCCATGATGAAATGAATTACCAACACCAAAAAACTGAAGAGACAGAGGTTTAGACCAATTAAAATTTAATTTCACTTAATTGAACAATCATTTTAGTGTAGGTCTGCCTTTAAAGCTTACATGAGGGTTATACCTTTTTGATGAACAGGGATTTTGTACAAATATTTTTTGTATCAATATTTATTATTATTATGTTTTTTTTTTTTTTACAGCCGATGTTCGAGCCTGTCGGATGGAGAGAGTTTTGAATGTTTTGGAGAGGCTGACATGGACACAGGAACCCCTCAGAGCATAAGGTATATACTTAGTACATGAGGTAATATTACCAAAAAAATTGTTTATACTTAGTAATAATCCTCCAAATAATCATCAAGTTGTGTGGATTTTAAAATGCTGCAATTAAAAAAATTAAATGCTATGTATTCTAGTAATGTTGTTGTTTATAAGATTACATCTTGTACTTTTACAGAGAGACATGAATATCCTCGAAGGAAATGTTTGTGTTCCCATAAATAAACTTAAATAATATTGTTTAAATGCTACACTCATTAATTATTGATCTCAATCTACATTAATCAATTTATACCCACATGTCCACTGTGTATCTAACCAAACACAATTGGTAAGTCCAATAATATACGTAACAACTGGCGAAGCCAACATCAAAGAGCATCAGTAGATTGGGATATAATTGGTCTGATGTAGAACGTAGAACAGTGGACATCTGTCAGTGTTGGTTGGAGTCCCAATTTGCACCAGAGAATAAATTAAACAATTCATTTGCATTGGATTCGATTCTCATTCAAACTCTATATTCTGTGACATTTTCTCATCTGTACTCTAATATCTAAATAATTTTTATCATTGACGAGTATAACTTTTTATTTTTTGGTAATTTGCTTGTTGAAACAGTTTTTTAAAGATAAATGTATGATATTACAAGCGCTTTACACTTCCATGTTTTATGCGTCTACTATATCACACAAATCAAACACTGAACTATGTAAAGCATGATAAAAAATAGGAAAATTAGCATAAACAGAATCTTAGAATGTACTAGAGAATCAAATTATCTGTTATACTATTACAATTTTACAAAATTTTATTGTTGTGGTATGAAACTTCTTCCACCTTTCTATAAAAATTGAATCCAAGATTTGTCATCAGTTTGAATAAGTGTGTAGAATTTAAAGCTTTTATTGTTAATTGACACATTTAAATGGACTAGCCTGGTTTGTGTAGTGAATGCAAATGAATTAATACTTTACATAATACTCAACGATCTAAATCAATTTTGCCTATCTAGTAAAGTATTTAACACTAAAAAATAATGAGTTAAAAATCGTTAATTTCTTATTTGTTTTAGCCTACTGCTTATATTTTCTCATTACACTGCTTACAACATTGTATACTGTTTCACTCCCCCTGTTATTATCGGAAGTGTGTCTCTGTGGCCAGAGCTGTGTTGTTAGTCGTGGAGTGCGGCCGTTAACTATGATTTACGTTGCAGCGGTGACGGTGTGCTGCGGAGCCCCAGAAACGAAGGGCTCAAACGCAACACCTGGCTGAGGACCAGTCTCCGGCGGACCTCCTCCAAGTGAGTACTCTTCACCTCCTAAATATTGTATTTTATTCCTAAATTTCCTGCTTTTAATTAATAATAAATTTTTTCCTTAATTAAATTAATAATAATTGTCTATTCCTAATTTGAAATCATACTACTCATTTGTCCTGTAATCCAGCTACTTGGAGGTCACGAATTGTAAATAGTTATAAGCGATGGCTTGTGGATGCGATATTCCCTATTGAGGATTAACGTTCGCACTAGTGAATACTAGTTCATCCATAAAGACCATCCTCATAATAAGACCAATCCGTATATATGAGGATGAAATTGTGGTTTGGATCCCACGTTAAAACTGTAGGTCCCTAGATACCATTGGCTGTTGGGCTATTAATTAACAGTCCTGTCTAAGGAGAATGTCGGCCTTAGTCAGTAACAAAACTACAAGATTGCGCCACAATCATTCTACACTCATCTCTCAGTCATATTCGGGTTAAAATACCCACTATGTGAGGTCTCTGTCTCAAAATAGTGATATAGTGATACACACCAAATATACTATAAATTACATTAATTAATTCAAACTTTTGCATTATTAGATATTTTTCACAGGTCCCTCATGGATTAATTTCATCACATGTACCAAATATTCATATTGAACCAGTTTATGATATTGCTACACCAACACAAGTATCTGGGAAGGAACATAATTTTCACACAACAAAAGCAGTCATCTAACTGTTCACCATTTTGTACTATAATTGAAAATTTCATTTCACTGAACCTCATCTCACGGAGTATTTTGGCTTCTTTCTGCTCATTATGTAATCCCAAATTACACGAAAGAACAGAGCGACCACAATCGCCCCGTAACCATTTACAAGATGTTCTGTAATTACCTGGCTACAAACATGGCAGCGGTGGGACCACGAGGTGTGTGATCCATAATTAATAAACAGAATTACGTAAATGCTTCTACACCTGTGTTTGTGAATGTGTATGAGGAGTGTTTACGTTCTTGGTGTGACATTGCTTCCTCGTTGGTTTAGGAGTATTGACTCCAGAGTATTGATATTGGAGTGTAATTACAATGAACTAGCTGTGAACCCCAACTTTGCCTGGGATTGAACTTAACATTGATGATAGAACCGACAAAAATCACTTAGCTTTAGTTTTTGTACAGTTAACATTTTAAGCTTAATGTCTAAACTCAAAATAATGTGCTTTTTACAATGACTAGTCTACTTGTTGCTCAAATCAAGCAATTTATTTTGATACAATACAAAAGTAACATTTAGTTCTAAATCAATGACATCTGACCAATTCAATATTGTGAATTCAGTAATCACAAATTATTATATGTATTTACAGCTGTACATTAACAGATATTTAAAATGTTTAACCCAAACCCAATGTTATTCTAATGGGAAAATTTCAAATTTAATTTGTGTGTAGCGTCCTTATTTTATGTCCGATTTTCATCAATTCTTAGCAGAAACAAGTACAGACCAAGCCATATCCAACGACACCAAAAACTTGAATATCGGTTGAAAATTGTAGGAGGAGTTCTAAACACAAAAAAACTTTACTGTATTAAATAAGTAATATAGATTAAAATTTAATTTAACAGGTTGTAAGGTTGTAGAAAAATTATAGCTAATCAGACACTAATTATTTTAGGGGGGGAAATGAAACTAGGGGAGATTTTTTGTTTTCAAGGAAATGAAATCTCTTTTGGTTGTCTTGTCAAAACATGGTCATCTGGTTTACTTTTATGCTGTTTATTACAAAGTAAAAGCTGCAATTTGGAAGAAATTATTCTTTACGTTAATCGAAAAATAAACATGTTTATAAAATGTTAATAAGAAAAATTAAACTTTGAAAAAGAATGGGGCACATACAAAAATTCTAAAGTTCTTTGAATAATATAGGCTTTTGTTGCCAATAGGCTTACAACTTATGAAAATGGCTCAATCGATACTTTACTTATTCGATACTTATGGTATCAATACTTTTGATGTTTTATTATTGTGGTATCGATATCGCAGATCCAATACAGTATTGACACTAAGTATCGGACGATTGACGGTATCGCAACGTCCCGACTTCTTGCTGGGTGTCCAGTTGGTTGAAAATTTCCATGAAAGTGTATAAGAGGTTTTGTAACACTTAGTGAATTATGTTCCATTAAATCAATCTTTCCAAAAAGCCTTCTGCAATGCTTCAACTTGGCAGGTTAGTACTACACCTTCATTCTGATCTATTACGTTAGAGTTAAAAATTGTTTGCTCATTATTGTGTCTTGAAGAACTACATGACAAAATTATTCTATTCTAAAAGAGGTGTGTGATCTGTTGCCATTAACGTCCTGTTGTAGTGGATAAACTACCTAGCCAATTGTTGTGAAAATTTTAATTCATAGTGAAAGCTGTAGGGATGGGGGAAGTTACTATATCTAAAAAACCAACCCTGTGTAGTACTAAATAATCCTATTGTAATATACATTATGCAGTCCTTACAACTTTTTATATATAATTTGCATTAGTAAAAACTTAACCAGGAGGTTATTTTACTACTATAAAAGATACTGGAGATAATATGTTATTCTCTCACCAAGGTGTATTTTTTTTCACCAACCTGAAATTTCTTCTCTTTTCAATTCACAAAAAAAGGTTTAATTTGCTTCTTGAAAACTTACACTTGAGCCATGTGAGGGGTTCAAAGTGTATAACTGTGTTATTCGATTTACCAATACATCATTTATTTATTTCAGCAACCACGAGAATCTACCAAACAGAAGATGGGGATCATTTAGACAGCCGTAAGTTGATATTTTATTTTATATTTATTTGATATTAAAAAAAAATAATTTTGTAAATTAACTAAGTAGGTATTTTATTATATTTAACAATTTTTGTCTTCAACTAATAATTCAAAGACTAACCAAACCAATGTAATTTAAATATTTGCTGGCACCAAACCATGTATTGGCACGGTTATTGGATCGTAGCATCTTTATCATGGATGTGTCTTCGGTCTCCCATAATTTATTCTCCTCACAAAGCTGAATGGAGATTGCATGCTAATGGCGTAGTGTGATTGCCTCCTGTTGACTTGCAACCTGCAATCTCTTTTAGGCTGTGCAATTTCCAAATCTGGGAAATTAAAGATTAATTGAGATTTGCTATGCTCTATTGTGAGTGAGATACACATCTTACACATCTATCTGTACATCTTAGTTATAAAATCAATGTGTAAGAATTTTTATGTTTGCTATTGATAATAATAAACAGTACTGAACATTGATTTAATTTCTGGTTATGGAAACTATGGTTGAAGGTCTTTTCAAACTCTGAGCAAGTTGTAATTTTATAAAAAATTGTCTTAGGTTGCCTGTGAAATTTGACTCGAAGTCATTTGGAAAGTATTTGTTTGCTCATGGCATGGAAAGTAGAGAGGGCAGTGGTGCACATCTTTTAATTGTCTGAGTGTACATAAGTCTGCATCCATTTGTTGCAGTTAGATTGAGTTTGCCGATTTATTTTACTATTGATTGGTAAAATGTTTGCATTGAGTAGTCCTGATAAGTGTAAACAGTTTGCTGTTGCAAAATTTTTTTCTTCCACTCAATATTTAGTTTAGGAATTCATAAAAGTCTTTTGATCTTGTTTTTGCTAAAGATTTGAAAAGTGCGTTTCCTGATTTGTTAGCTGTAGACAAGCAGTACTGGTTTTGTCCACGACAAAGAAGAAATGTGGCCTTTAGCGACCATTATGGATTTTGTTGAGAAAATACATTCAAATTCTTTACTTGTAGTTGACAATATACAATTGTATTACAAACAACATAAAAAATTCTTTAAAATCACCTTTTGATAATCGCATAACTTTTGGATGAATTTTCAATGATTCTTAAGGATCTCTGTTGGTCAGTGTTGGGTTCCATTTCATTAAGGTCTACAAACAAATTTTATCAGTGTGACCCTAGCTAGCCCATCATCACACAATCAGTCATCTTTATTATACATATTCATTTAGAACAGTACAGGCGCCAGAAATTAAATCTAAATACATGGATCAGTGTTCATATATTGTTGGTCAGCTCGAAGAATTCACGGAGGTTGTGGAAAGGATGATCTTGGAGCCAGAGCTTCAGCTAATGTCCAAACTGTAGTCTTTCCATCTTCTTTAGCTCTTCTGGAAGGGAATTCCATAGCTTTGCTCCCGCATATGTTGGCTTTTTTCTGAAGAAATGAGGTGATGAATGGGGATGCAGTAGTTTGAGGCTTGTCAAGTCTTATAGTTATGATGCTGAGTACCAGTTGTCATTAGCTATGGGGATTTGAGATGTAGGTGTTTTAAAATCTCCAGGATGTACAAATTGATCATAGTGAGAATTTTCAACTCTTAAAAGGTTTGTCTGTAGGATTCTGTAAAGAGTAGGTACGCAAGGATTCAGCGGATTGCTCTCTTTTGATGTGTGAGGAATCTCTGCAGATTGCCCTGTGTAGTATCTCCCCAGACTACAATTCCATAACGAAGATGGGATTCTTTAAGGGCGTAGTAGGCAGTTTTGCGTGTTACTGTGTAACTAATTTGTTTCATCCTGCGGATGACGTACAGTGCAATACTGACCTTTTTACAGAGAGGGTCTATATGCCAGGGAATCATCGATTATTACCCCAAGATATTTCGAAGAGGTACTCTCCTCCAGTTCAGGCAGCCTACTTGTGTTGTCTTTGTGTCTTCCTAGTATTAACTGCTTGGTTTTTTTTTCATTGACAACAAGGCCATTACCATGGCAGTATTGCACTGCCATGGTATTGCAATGCAGTGCAGTATTGCACTGCACTGCTGCTGTTAATGGCAGTATTGTCAGATATTTCAAGTTCTTGTTGATGTTTTTTTTCCCTAGTAGGAGCACTGTGTCATCAGCATACATCAAAGTACAACTGTAATTTTGCAAGTATTGGGGGAAGTGATTTGTGTAAAGGATGAACAGTCCCTAGTACCCTAGTACGGATCCTGGGGGGACTCCCCAAGTGATAGTTTGCATCCCTGAAGTTGTTTTTCTTATCAGTCCTTGGTGGTATATTTAACCTCTGTCATTTGACTCCGTTCGGTGAGGTAACTTTCAAACCACTTCAGTGATTGTCCTCGTATTCCAAGAGCAGTTAGTTTTAACAGTAGATGGTCATGGCTAATGGAGTCGAAGGCTTTACCAAAGTCAAGCAAGTTGGTGGTGGAAGTGTTTCCTGCTTCTAACTGATCAGTTAAAAATTCTACTAGACTTATCAATGCCGTTGTTGTTGATCTGCCAGGCATGAAACCATGCTGTTTGGGTGTCAGTAGCTGATTGGTTGTTAAGTGTTGCAGGAGTCTGGTTGGTACAAGTTTTTCTATTATTTTGAGAAGGTGGGTATTAACGATATTGGGTGGTAGTTGGCTGCTTGAGTGGCAAGTCCCTGTTTGTGTTTTGGATATACTTTAGCTATTTTTTACATGGATGGGAATGTTCCCATGTTAAATTATTATTTGTTTACAATATTTGTTAGGGGGCCAAACAGTTCTTCTTTGCAAGTTTTCAAAAGTTTAGTGGAGTTATTGTCATGACCATTAGAGGTTTTTGTCTCTAGAGTTTGAATGCGTTTAGATATTTCTTGTCTACTTGTTGGTTGCAGTAGCAAGGTTGCGATGTCTGGGTTATCGTCTGGTAATATCTTTTGTCCACCAGGTTGTCCATTCAGTTCAATTGTTTCATGGGCAATATTTACAAAAAAGGTGTTAAGGTGGTTTGCAATTGTTCTAGGGTCTTGAGTATGTTCTACATCAATCTCTAGAGCTCTCGTAAAGTAATTTCTTCTTTCAACTTCCCCTCAGAGGTAACAATCGGCCGTATAGAGCTTTTGACTTTTTATCGGCATTTGATACTGCTAGCATCCATGTGTTCTTGCCGCCTAAATTGCTTCAGCCAGAGATCATGCTGTTTGTTGAGCTGTGCTGCAGTTCTTTTGTCATGATTGCTCTGTGTGGTACACTTCTTTCTTCATCATGGCCAAAGCTGTTTGATCAGCCATTTTTAAACTGGCAAATCCATTTTCAAACAAATACTTCTCTCAACTCAAATTTTGCTTTGAATTCCTAATGCAAAATATTGTGTAGTATCAAATTACATTGTGCAAGTTACGCTTAGCAGTACTTTATTTACCTACACAAATTTTGGGTAAGGTTAGAAATATAACTAGCTTTTAGACAATCCTTAAAAAACCATGGTTGGATGCATGCAGACTTTATATACGCAATGACGCAGGAATAATGGTACTAACACTTTACGTGCTATGAGCAAACATTTTTTTTTATTGCAATAAATATTATTTTTGATTCAAACAAAATTTATAGATGGTGACTGTATTTTTAAAAAATAAGAATGAAGGTTGATGGCATTTTACTCTTTTTAAACCCCCCTCTAACCGCTCATTTTTATTGATTTTTCCTATTTTGTAAGTGTAAAAAGGTGTTATTGCCATCAGAAGTAATTTAAACCATTACAGGTAATTTGTCCCTATTTTCATCTTACCTCCACTACAATAAAAATGATACCTTAAAAAGTTGAGGGGAAATTTTGAAATGTGATTTGCAACAATCTAGTTTAAGTTACACTCTATATAAAAAATGTTAGAGTCCATCAGCATGGCAGAAAATGGTGCAAATTATCGTACGGCAGCACAATTCTGTTACGTTGAATCAAGACTATTGTATCAAATTTGGGTCGTCATTTTTGCAATTCAATATAAAGCATGAAGTGCACAGGCTGCTGAAAACAGTTTTCATTCTCTACAAGATATTTTCCTCTTAGTTTTTACTTTGACATGGTATTGTTTGTCCACTAGATCTGTTTCTAAACCACCTAAAGTGGAGCATGCCTCTTTAAGAGTCCCTCGCACCAAAATGTAAGTTATATCTAACAAAATTTTAAATCGTTTGGCCTACCTGTGCATATGAATGTTTGCTTCTCATATTATTGTCATTCATTAACATAATTTGGAATGAAAAATATGCTTCTTACTGTGTTTAATTTTGCTTCAATAGGAATTAATGTTTTAACATGTGAATATATGAACAACAATCATGTCTAACCATTATGCTTTTGCCACTAAAATGTATAAGTTATATTCGCTTAACTTTCATGTTTGGCTCTGTGCTGTTATAAGATCTTTGGTTATTCAAATAAAACATTACACTTCAAACTCATCCTTCTTTTTATCAATATGCACTTCAAATTACATTTTCATCATGCTGCATGAACAGCCGTTATCTGGCCTGTAATCTGTATTATTCCGCAAAGTTGGTGTTTTATGTAGCCTTCTAAAAGTTCCCCAAATAAATATCTGTTAATTTTTCTGTGCGCTTACCTCAAAACTTTTTTTTTTTTTTTTTTAATCGTACTGATCCAAAACAAATGAGGTAAATGAAAACAAAAAATACGTACTGTACAAACTACACATTTTAATAGCAAGATTGAAATTTCATTCACTTCACCATCAGCTGGTTTTAAGGAATATTTAAGATGGAAGTTAACTACTGAATGTAAACAGATAAAGTCATTTTAACTAAACAAATTTATTTTTAAACTAGGAATATGCTCCGATGTCCGTCCCGTATGAGAATTTTTACTCACTTTTTAAGTTATTAGGTGACGCTTTTTTATGATTTTTTTTTTTTTTTGGGAGAGGTGAGAAAAATGCATTACGCACACAGGTGGCAAGCCTGTAGTGTGGGGCTCCCCTAAAAAACAGGTTTACAAACTAAATAACCTCCTCTACTCTTTAGGATTCTAACCTGGAATTGTTCATCACATTACGTCAGGCTAGGCCTAAATTTGGCTAACGCCGGTGGGGCTCACTCCTTATCCAGCCACTCGATCAAGGGATCTGGGCCACTTTGAGGTCCAGATCGGGTTTTTTTTCCAGGAGGATGCCCCGGACGACCTGTGATAAACAATCCCAGTTGCCCTCATCCTCCAAGATCTTTTGGCTGACCGAGTCCACCGAAAATGCACCAAAAATTTGTGTGGCCTTCAGGCGGGACCCTTCCCAACGGGGGCAGCGGAAGAATGTGTGTTCCACATCGTCGGGAACGCCCGAGCAATAAAGGCAGTCCGGTGAACCGGTCTTGCCCATCCGGTTCAGGTACGACCGAAAATAGCCATGAATTGTCAAGAATTGGCCGCCGTTCCACCCATGGTTGGACGTGCTTGATAAGTCGCGCAGTCCATCGTCCTCGGGTGTCGTGCTCCCAGCTGTGTTGCCACTGCTGGAAGGTTCGGGAGCGCTCTTCTGTTCTTGCCTTGTCCTTGCCAATCTCGCCTTGTCTCTGATAAATTGCCTTCCTCTCTCCTGCCAAGAGCTTGACAGGGATAACTCCGGCGACCACCAGGACGGCAGGCTCGGACACTGTCCGGTAGGCGGAACACACCCCGAGCGTCGCTCGACGTTGAACCCGGGCGAGTCGCAACCTGTACTACTCTTTATCGAGAGCGACTGCAAAAACCTCTGCTCCATAAAGAAGCACGAACTGAACCGCGGACATCAACAGACGTCTTCTGCTGGATCGTGGAACCCCGACATTGGCCATCAGCCTACTAAGGTAAGTGACTATCTTAGCGGCCTTGTCCGCCGTACGGAATATCTGATACCTCCAGCTTAACTTGGTGTCCACCATAATCCCGAAGTACTTAGCAGCACGAGTTGATTGGACCACCTCCCTTCCCACTCGGAACAGAATGACGGTGTCTATCCTCTTCTTCGTAAGGATCACAATCTCCGTCTTACGGAGAGCAAGCGAGAGACCGTGATCGGACATCCATGTGTTGACCACACGCATGACTCGGTTCAACTTTAGTTGGGCCAGCTCAACGTTGCGTGCGACAATGAGAGCTGCGACATCATCGTCGTTCCCAAACAAAGTGGTTTCCTCAGGCATCTCGGACCTCAGGAGGCTGTCATAGGCAACATTCCAGAGATCCTGGCCGAGTATTGAATCTTGCGCGGCACCAGAAGTGACTTCCATCATCCACGTTCCGTCCCTTGTGTCGTAAAGAAGGCTTTGAGAGCGGAGATAATCCTTGATGAGTCGCAACAGATATGCAGGAACGCGAAAGGTGTTGCAAAGCGCATCCAACATATCAACCCACCTCGCCGAGTTAAAGATATTCTTGATATAAGCGTAACAAGAAGCACTACTCAGCAAGAGAAATGGTTGTGGCTCTCGGCTCTCTTCACAGCTCTCCATGGACTTCGGTGATAGCGTCAATCGTTGACTGTGTTTCTATGTGTGTGTGTATGTTGAATTGACCGTCCCTTTCTGAAGCCATACTGACGGGGGCATGAGTCCCCGGCAGCCTCCACGGCAGAGGTCAGGCGGGAACGGATCAGCTTCTCGAACAGCTTCCCAGCCATGTCCAACGTGTAGAAAGACCTGCGGGACGACGGCAGCTCGGGATCACCTTTGCCCTTGCTGATCAGTACAAGTCTTGCGGTTTTCCACCGGGAGCCGGAAAACACCCGTTCTACCAAACAGGCGTTGTACATTCTCAACAACAAGTCAGCATTAATTGAAAATACTTTCTTTAAAGCCTTGCTGGGAATCCCGTCCGGGTCAGGAGCCTTGTTGATCTTTATTGAGAGAACGGAGGTTTCCATCTCCTCGAATGTGAAGAGTGGAACGTCATCTAACCGTCCAAAGTCAACCGGCGTACATCCTAGTCCTATCCTACAAATAAATACATACAAAGAATGATTTTAGCTAAGACCTCAAAACAACCAAGTAACTTAATAATAATTATGTTTACAATATTAAAGGTAAATAGATTTTAGAACGAAAAAAACAATACAATTTAAAATCCATGATTGCAAATTAATAAAAATCAAGTAATGTAAGTATTGTAGAATTACGCTTACTTAACACTTAATGCATATTTTGTTACCTGAGACATAGGCTACAATGGCACAACACATTCTAATTAGTTGTTCAATTTAAATCTTTCTCCCAAATAGATATTGGTTGTATCCCATAAATTAGTTAATCGCATAATTCCGTACGACAGCAATTCATTCCACATTAACATCCCTATCTTTTGGTATAATTTATAACTTCAACAAGTAAACATCAGTGTTGATCTATTTAATTTAAAAAATAGGTCTGTCAAAATATCAATTAAATTTGATTTAAAAACGTAACATAACGGTGAGCAGATATAAACAAGAAAAGGTTATCTTGTTTTCAGCATACAGCGACAACTCAGCTGCGATGGGGGAAAATAAACTGATCATAGCACCTACATTAGTCAAATTATGTAGCCTGAACAACTAAAATTCTGTCAAAACTTCCGGAAAATAAGCTTTTTTGATACTTGAAAATAATTGCTCGATTATAGTTTATTACCTAGTTTAAAATACTTAAAATCTAACCTGAGAATTTCATTGAAATCAAATTAGTAACAAAAAAGCCTTTTGGGGGTCAAAAATTCGCCTAAGAGAAATTTAAAGTCGATCGTAAAGAATTTTATACTCTATGTTCCATAGAGTAAAAATTCAATTAGTTATAACTTTTATATTTTCGCAGTTTAACATAAAACATTCATCACAAGGACTGAAAGTGTTTTTCTGTGCCTAATTCCTCTTTACTACAATTCAATCACGATTGTGTTGAGAAAACAGTCACTTTCTCTCCTTGTGATGAAAACTACTATTATTTACCTTGAAATCGGCCTCCTGAAAAAATTTTAGTCTGTTTCCTATAAAATTTGTACTCATCAGACACAACTAATTCTTTTAATAGTGTAACAATATGAATTTTATGGAAAAATAAATTGTTGAAGATAGAGATAATATAGGTATAGTTTTACTGTAAAATTTGTTACAAAAAAGTTACATTTCTAATTGGTTATAAATAAATGAAGCGTACATGCTTTAAAATCAAAGTACTATAAAAATATAACCATACCATTGATTGACATTAGAGAGTTTTTGCACATACGGTAAATGAATACGGTAAACGCTAAACGTTATTTCATTTATGGTTAATTTACCTATTAATATTGCTTGAAGCTGTGAAAAACATGTTCAAAAGTGATCAGTGGTAAACGTAATACATTATATATCCAGTTCCGCCACCGCAAACTGCGAATTAGTACAAAATTTACCAATATAAAAATAGCGTTTAGCGTTTACCGTAATGTTTACCGTATGTTGCAAAAACTCTCTATTGTTAAGCTCTTCCATATTCACTTAAGTGACAGCTATATTCACCAGCTTAAGTACATTCATAGTCAATTATTGTAGTGAAGAGAAACATCATAGGAACATCAAACACACATAACTAAGTTAAAAACCTATTTTGTTTCACAAATGAGATTTTTTTCTGAGAATGAAAAATGTCTGAAGGATGGCCCACCCCATTAATTTTGTGAGCTGTCTCTGAAATTACATCTAAATGCGGCATAGACTTCTTGCTGCAACTTTTCCTACTGTTATTTTAAGATTTTTAAAACAGAATATTGTTAAAATTACAAAACTAGTCACGGTAACTCTATCTAATTTTAATAGACACAATAAAATAGAAAAGGATATTCTGGTTAGTTTTGCATCCTAATAGATATATTTATTTAATATTTACCTCCTATGATGAAAAGTCATATAAAGTGTTAAAAGTTGTCAGTATTTTAGTTATGATGGTACAGTTATGGTTTCAAAATTAATTTTTTAATATCACTTGGCTGTATAAGTCTCACGTCTGCCGCTTTACAATCAATTTCCCCAGACTCTGATTTCATTTGTCAAAAATATATGAAGCTTTGAAAATTTCAATGAACATTGAGTAATATATGCAGTTTTAATATGGAAGATCAAAAAAATATACAGTATTTATTGTATTGGGTTCGACTGTCTATTGATCTCCTATAAAGCTAGATTTCATCAAATATTTTAGAGGCCTTGTTTTACTCTATAAAGCGAAAGAGTTTATCAGAAACAAATGTATTGAAATGATAATAATTATATTTAATGGCGTGACTTTGTCTGTGACAATTGTTAGACTTGTATTTTTAATTTATTTCAAAATTGTTAAAATTGCCATTTTATTTTACCATTCCTGAAGAAACTTGAATTTTATCTCATTCATACATTATGCTCCACCTCTTCTCATTTACACAAAGTACCGTTTCAGTTTCAGGAGTGACGTGCAATTCTATCAGTTAAAATGATAATCTGTTAACAGACAGGATATTGACAAAAGATAATGATAAAGGATGTTTGTGCATCAAAGTGTGTTTTCCTGTTATGATAAACAGTTTTGCAAATTCACTTGAGGTACAGGGTTTTTAGATAGATATGTTTTATTTCATTGTTTAATTCTCATGACTTTTATAGCATGAGTTATAAATATTTTATCCAACTTCAGTATTTTCATTAGTATTTCAGCGAAAGGATCGGACATTTTATGCACTTGCAAATATAAAATTATCGTCTATTAAGAAGCTGCTGGTGAACCAATCCAAGTTAAATTTGTATAACATTCTTGTTATAATTAAAAAATATTTATTTTTATTCTAAAATCTAATAGGCCTTCATCATGTCACTCTGCTTGATGTGTAGTGATTTTTCATAAACTCTTCAATGCTGTTATTTTTTAGTTTAGAAAGAGTTAAGAACTATATGGTTTTTAAATATAATGTGGTGCTAACATCTTAATGTTTTAAATGTAAATAATTGTATGAAATACGTATATTGAAAATCAGTTGTTTTGAGAGTAGAACCACAGAGATTGCTCGGAACTTGCTCCGGGCTGTGTTGTTTTATTCCACACAGCTGGGACTGCATTTGCTGGCATTGCCACATAAATTCTCCAACCCTCGGAATGTGGACAGTTTGAAATGTTCTCAGTTACTTCGCCATGTACTCTTCTTGTAACATTCTGGTCATTTAATATCAACTGACTGCCAATAGAAACCAATTCAGTATTGAAATGCAATAGGTACCTATATTAAATGTAGAAAAATGTAACTTTTTGTAAATATTTTAAAATACAGATTTTACATTTTAAATTTAAATTAAAAATTATATGCTGTAATATATTTTTAGCTCATTTTCAGATAGAGTTTCAAAACATATTCAGACAATCTTCATTTTAGAGTATAATGTCAACATGTTTGCAGTGTCACTTTTTTTAATTACTTCCACTACCATCCTAAAATAAGCCTTGAAATGTCCAGGGAAACCCAAGTGTTTGAAAAGTACAATTTACTTTAGGCCAAATTGTGCAATTTTTCAGTAGATAACTGTCCTCCTGGCTTAGAAAGGAACCATTTTATATAATGCACATTGATAACACTAATTCTACCGTGAACATGATAATCCTTCCCTTACACCTTAACTCTTAAATAAAAAAATAACCTTTTGACAAAGTTTTTTTGTTATAGTACAGGTAGCATTTTTTTAGTTTCCCTGTAATTCAAATTGTTGTAAAATGTAATTTGTTTTCCTATTAAAAGAGATCATACAAACAAACAATAAGATTATCATATAGGTTTTAGAATTCATCGTATCTTACCGATATAAATCATTTTGATATAAATTCTACTGGGGTTACAACTGTTTGGTAAATGTGGTGTTTGTAAGTGTATTAGCTATAATTATTATACATAACACCTTGGTGTAAACGAATAATATCACTTCAGGCCTACATGTATTTTACAAGCTGTTGACAATTAATTGTTCTGAGAGTGTTGCATCCAGTGTGACTACAATTTATAAATAACTCAGCGATGGAGATGAATTGGCTGGGGTCTGCTGTTTCATTTATGAAACTCATTGTCTGGAATAAACAGAAGGCTTGGACTGTACTACACCAATCTAAGGCTAATATTTATCATCAAATTACGATTAACTAAATACAATACTAAATATATTTCTAATCCAATGTAATTGCTTGTTCCCAAAATTTGTACCATCTTCATATCTGCTGAGCCAACATTGCTGCTCTCAATGTTATAATTTTCATCTGGTTTTACAGTAATTCAAAATCATCATTACATCTTAAACAAAATACTCAATTATCAAGTGCTCCATGCAGGATAGTGTAAACTGAAATTCAGTTTTAAGAAGAATGGTAGAACTGATTCACTTATTATTTGTCAATGGCAGTTAATGCAGTTCTTGTTGCAACAGATCTCACCACTATAAATTGTTTTCAAACACGGCTATTCCTTGAGAAGTCTATTCACGTAGTGTATATTAGTCGGTGTCCTTAATAACAGACACACAGGCTGTATGTTGCAACTCAGTTTGTTCCTTATATTACCCTACTAGAATTTGTGTCTTATGGTATGGTTATATTACAGTATTAAGAATACAAGGTAAACCGAGCCTGGCTCGTTGGTTTTAATTCTATTTTGTTATACAGTAGTGTCATGGTTGGTAATAAATCTATTAAATCTCCACCAACAACCAACTATACCTCTTCACAAATAACAGCTGTTTCAAAAAGACTGCTTAACATTAATGTTCCATTATTTTTGTATACCTTTCGTTGTTATTTTGTTACCAAAATAACAACCCATAAGACCTATGTTAAAAATTAAGATTTTAAAACTTAAATTTAGACCGGGATTGAGGCTGTTTCTAAACTTATTTTTGCGCCAAAACAATCTTAAATGCAAAGTTTAAGCAAAATCTACCCGCTGGATTTCGAGATTGTGGAACACACATCCCTTTAGACATTGCTCATATTATACTATAGGATTCATATCTTACTAAACTAACTTGAGTCTCACAATAAGCCAAAAGTTTTATTTTAAATTTACTTACAAATCCTATACTATAATACGAACACTGTCTGAAGGGATGTGGGTTCCACGATCTTGAAACCTAGCGGGTAGATATTGCTTCAACTTTGCATTAAATAGTGTTTTGGCCCAAAAATAAGTTTAGAAACAGCCTCAATCATAAAAAAGTCGAATTTGGTCAAAATTTAAGTTTTAAAATTATAATTTTTACCACTGGTCTTATGGGTTGCTATTTTGGTAACGAAATAACATCGAAAAAACATCAATGTTAAGCAGTCTTTTTGAAACAGCTGTTAACTGTGAAGAGGTATAGTTGGTTGTTGGTGGAAATTTAATAGCTTTATTACCATGACACTATAACAAAAGCGAATTAAAACCAACAAGCAAGGCTCGGTTAACCTGGTACTAGTAATAATTTTGAGAATTCTTTTTTGTTTTGTTAGTACTAAAATAAAGTCTTTAAAAATATCTGTGAACTAATTTACTGGAAAATAAGGGCACAATCATTTACAACTTCACAGCAGTAGTGTTGTTTATAAACAAGGCATAATACCTCTGAAACATTGCCAAAAGACCTGCAAATTCATGAAGTTTCCGTATCAGTATGCAGATCCAGCCAGCTTGAGTCATCCCATCTCTCCGCCTTCTCCATGATGTCATTATGACCTTTCCTCTCTTTCTCATTTACATTCTACCTTTGTCTCTCCTCTTACTGGACATCATCCTCCTCTTTCCAGTATCCATCCCATTGTCCTTGTCAGAGCTTATTCTCGCTTTTTTCAGTGTTTCATTTCTATTTTTTCGACTTTTTCCAGTGAAAAAAGTAGGGCTTTTGTAGTGTTTGTGAAAAAGGTAACTGTTTAATATGAATGTTGGTTTAGTTTATTTGGTGACTGTATAGTTTTACTTGTTTATGTTAGATTCGTTTACTTATCAAACTAAAATTAAATATTTAATACCAAGTTGCATAAAATGATTTTGTTTATTGGTTCAAAATTTAAAAAAAGTAATATTTTTGGGAAAACAGTGTGGTTTATATCACGCAGTTATTTAATGATCACTATCCTGTTTGTTAATTATCTAAATTAATGCCTAGTCTGTTTATTATAAAACTAGTGGCTCATAGGGGCAAAAGCCCCTAATCATATAATTAAAGTAGCATAAACCATAGCGGATTACCAGTTCTTCAATATACGAACGTTTCTAGAGGATTTAATTTTAATTTACATAACATTTTATTAATACCATTTGAATAGGCCATTCACCTACTAAGCACTCTTTTACAATCCTGTACTATTAGGCCACTCATTTGTATATCTGTTTTTAAACCTATATCGATCTATGACAAATAATTTTTTGAAATAAATCATCGTTTTGAGCTATGAGAGTCGATTAATATAACTTAGAAAAGCAGCAATGGGAAAAAAATTACGGATGCTCATTCATCACCCAGTGTCAGTAAACTTTCAATTATTTCGTCACACCAATTTCATTATCTGCCAAAAGATATTGGAGGATGAGGGCTGCTGGGATTGTTTGTCACAGTGCGTCCGGGGCATCCTCCTTAGAAAAAAGACTGATGACCGCTAAGCAGCTGGTCAAGGAGTGAGCCCAATGGGCTTAGGCTATTTTAGGCCTAGCCTGTTGTAATGTGACAAACAATTCAAGGCTAGATACCTAAAGAGTAGAGGAGGTTTTTTAGTGGGTATTTTAGGGGAGTCCCACAGTACAGGCTGGTCCCCTGTGTGAGTAATGCATTTTTCCTGCTTCTCCCTAAAAAACCCGTTTCATTGTCTTGTTTGTCCTATAATTGAAAGGATGTCTTCACTTCAGTCATATTTTGTTATTTTTCATAAAAAAAACTTTGACTAAACACCTCAAATCTCACTATCAATGTTCGCCACTCCTTATCAACACACTTCATTTCATGTAAACAAAGCAGACTTTTTAAAAACATCAATATAAAAAGTCTTGCATGGCGAATCTTTCAGGAGAACCTCGAACAAAATATACCTTTCTTATATATTTTCCATTTCGTTGTAACGCTTTTGACCTGCTCCTTTTTTGTTAGTTTATAGGACAGAAGCCTTTGATTTTAACTCTCTCCTATAAAGTTTTCATCCATTCATTCGGTTCTGCAATCCATGAAATGACAAATAAGTTTCTATAGCAAAAATCAGCTAACAGAATACCAAGACTTCGTTACATAAACTTTAAGTTTAAATCAGTATATAATCTTTACTCATTATGATTATTTGACACTTCTCACTTAAAATCAAACAAAACACGTTTAACGTAAATAATTAGAGTTGGTTTTTCCCAAACCACAATTTCCATGCCCATTGCCCATATCATTATCAGAATGTTTTTTTTTTGTGATTTGTATCTTGGCCTTGTTTGGATACACGCTCAGTTAACAAAACTGTAGGCCTAAATTTTATAGTTTTTTTCTTTAATTTAAATGATTATAATGATAGTAAAAATTAATAGTTAATTTGTAAAAGTTTGTAAGTTTGGTAGCCCTCTCAGTAGAATATTTAGTCACTCAAAGTCACTAAACGTCTTATTACCACTCTAGGTATATTTTTTGTCAATTGATATAGTTCTTCATTCAATGTTATCATCTGTCTCCCGTTTAAAAATCAAACCATAACACATGTTTTCAATATACACAAAACAGACGTTTTTTGAATCCCCATGCTATTCTTATGGAGGACGTTTTACTTGATTTCTCATTTCCTGTTAACACTATGGACACGCCTATAGTTTTCCCTCGTGCATGGCACCGAGACCTTTAATTTGAGACCCCTCCCACCTTTCTGCGATTTGTACAACGCTCACAATTTTGCTCAAGAAATTCGGCTTACAGAATTATATATATAGATTGTGACATATGTTATAAAAATTATTTATATCAAGCTAAATAATTTACTCAAAGACTGTGTTAAGTAGGTAAATTCAAATTAATTAATGATTTTTGTTCTCTTCTTATATAATAAAAGAGTGCATTTTAGGGTCTAGAGAGAGAACTACTGAACGGATCGTGGCCGTTTTGGTGTCAATGGATTTCTTATTGTCCCTATATGATAGGAAAAATATGGTATACCTTGGAAAATCCCTAATAACGCCGCAAAATGAAAATTAGACCTTATTTAGACCAATCTAAGACGTGATTTTGTCGATTTGTTTACTGCTCCAGGTGATCCATATCCTACACTGAACTTTGACACCACTGCTGGTTTACAAAGTGTTTTGTAAACAAAACAGACAACTTCAGCTCTATGATAATTGACAGATACAAATGAAATCAAGGAAACGTAATGTTGCAGTGGCTTTTAAAGCAGTAAAATAAAATATTAACAGCTGATTCTTTAATACAATAGTTTTGGTTGCTTTACTATAAAGAGAGTTTATTTAATATAGATGATTGAATTTATGTATTTAAACTTAGGAGTTTATTAATATTTCTTTACACATATGTTTTTATAACTATCAACTAATAAGCTTTTTGTTTTGAAATATAAACATAGTCTTTTGATTTAAAATACTCCCCACCATATCCATAATTTTTTTTATTACTAAGTCATTTAGTGTACTTATATTCTTATTTTTCAACCTTTTAAGGTCATGTAGGCTTCTGGCTTATGTTTAACTATTGGTTTTCTGTTCCCACATACTGATACAAACAATGGAGTACAAAAATGCGGCTATGCATAAATATTGAAATATACAAGAAGAAATACCAATAATAAGAAAATGTGATGGAAATAAAGTGCAAACAAAAAACATTTCGAATAGTGTTTGGTTAGTGAAGGTAAAAAACCTACTACCGGTATACGATTGACTTGAAGGACAATGCACATACAGTAACACTTAAGTACACCCATTAATGTACTCCTTTCTACCTTTGGGTGATAAAGTCAAGCCAGAAATTGAAAGCATGGTTAAATTAGATGTCACAAGTCCTATGGAAGATCCTACGGACTGGTGCTCAGTGTTTGTGGTGGTACCAAAAACTAATGGGGACGTCAGACTCTGCTTGGATCCAACAAACTGAACAACAAGAATGTAAGGAGACAAAAACTCTTATTGTCGGAGGTTGAAAAAACACTTGCTCAGAAAGGTGATTCTCGGGTGTTAAGCAAATTATATAGAAATTCCAGATTCTGGCAAATTAAATTTGGACTCTTAAGTCAGCAAAAGTTGAAAAACATTTTATTATTAATTTTGATTTTTGTCAATTTTCCATATGCCTACTACAATGTAAAGTAAGTAGCGTATTATAAACTGTTTATAAACCAATAAAGTAGGCCTTAACATTTTTATATTTTTTCACTTTGCTAAATAAATGGAAAGATTTAATTTTTAATATCATGTCGTCAGGGGTTTAATCAATTTCTTGAACATTCAAACTTAAAAAAAAATAACATTCTTGAAAAATTATAATATAAATTACCCGTAATTTTTGACGGGCTCTTAGCTAGTTTATTAATATTTGCAAGTCTGGTAAATTACAATAGGTAGTTAATTTTCAGTAGCATTTTTACAAGAATATAATTTTTAGATATAATTATATCAGTGTACTATAATGTTAATTTTGGTTAAAAAAAACACACTTTAAAATAAATATACAAAACACTGATCGACTACAGGGAAAGTAGAGCCAATGAAAATTACGTTTACTCTGGAACCGTATCACTTCAAAGAGAGGACCCATCCTGAATTAAAATAAACTTTTTCTATTTTTGTAGGAAATATTGAATAAAATAAAGGAAATTAAAGTTTGAAAATGGTCTTTGCTGGTAGACTATTCCCTAAACGCTATTACTTGATACGGATAAGGATCAAGTAATATATCAAGTGTGGTTTGATATTATTTTTAATGTGTTTATGAGTTAAAACAGCTCTAAAGCACAAAATTTAGGATCTTTAAAGGATACACTTTCTATGTTTTGTAAGACTATTCTGTATGACACTTCTGTTAATTTCCTTCAACAAGATTACAATTTAAACCTTGTGTTAAAAAAAAATCCAATTTAAATGTAAATTAACGAATGCAAAAAAAGTTAACCAGTAGGGCCTAAACACGATTTAAGTATTTTAAATTTAAATGCATTTCTTTTCTTCGAAAAAAGTCCAATTTAAAACTAAATTAAGGACAAACAGTGGAGTTGACCAAGCGGCGAGCTGTGTTCAGAGTCGAGTGTAGTTAGCATTAGAGAGCGCTGCCGCGACGCCCGATCAATGGAGGCTAGGCAACCGGCAGTGCGCGCCGGGCAGCCGTGTGTTGCGGATAGCGTCGCCCGACTTGCAGGCTTCAACACGGTCTGTCCACATCTCTTACTCTCTCGATTGCACACGGCTTTTCCGCTACTTTTAAACATGTTTATTGGCTTAATGTTCCATTTTTATAGGGAACAACTGTCACTGTATTTTTATAATTTTTTACCAGTTTTTTTGGATTTTTTTCAATGTGTACAGTACAGTATGTAAAATTAATTTTTAGGTTTTCCAGTACATTCTGATTGTGATAAATGCACAATTGTATCATGCTTTTACACATTAATGGCATTAATTATTAAATATGTAATATTATATTTTTCTATAAAGAACAACTGTCTTTATATTTTTATAAATTTCATTACCTTTCTGGACCTTTTTTGTTTTTCGATGTGAACAGTTCAGTGAATAAGGTGTAAAGTTAGGTTTTATAGTATATTTTGATTTTAATTAATGTTGTAATAATGCTTTTGCACGGTTATGACATTCTGTTTTTAATAAAAACTTTAAGTTTTTGATAAATTTTCAGCTGACACAGACTACGTTATGTTGGAAAAGCGTTCACCAATGACTTGTTGTAATAGAGTTCTGTAGACTTACTCATTTGATATCTTTTCCGTGTCTGATTAACTTGATTTACAAATCTGGAAAACTTTGTTACTTTAGTGTTCTTTAATAAATGATGATGGTAGGTTCTTTCAATACCTACACTGCAAGCTGGGAATATGGACAACTTTCACTCTTTTAACTTGATATTGAAAAATAATTTTAAACTAATTGAACTAACGTCAGTTATCATTTTTATTCTATTTTTTTAGTCTCAGTCCATTTCACCGATTTGGTGTTTGAAGACAGACTTTAATGACTTTAATTTGAGGATACCAATAGGTGAAGAACTATTTTTTTCAACTTAAGGGCTGTACCCTCAAATATCCTAAAAGTCTAACATCCGATAAGTTTTTTTTTTTTTTTTTACTATCGAAGCTTGAATTTAAATGTATGACATTTTTGCATGCTCATCAAGTATTATTCAGTTTCTTCAACTAATAAACATAAGGTGTTTTTCCTTAACTGTAAAAATGTTGAAAAGCAAAGTGTAACACAAAGATTCAAACCAGCCGGTAAATCTGGTCTAAAATTAAATTGCATGTAAATACTGTATAGTAATTTGTCTTGTAAATCAGTTCAGTTTGATGAGGCTAGATGGTTCATTGCTCGACTCTCCACCGTAGAAAAATTCCGCGAATAGAAAACACAGCCTTTGTAAAAAAATTACCGGTACCACTGGTTGGTTATAAAATTTCGTGTAAAAATTGATTTGGTAAATGAAATAAAGTTAATTTGTATAATGGTTTTCATTTTATAATAAATTTTTATAATAATGATTGATAATATTGGGTTCCCCATCTACCTATACATATTTAACATGCGACACGTTTTTTGTACAATAAACTCCTTCTACAGTTTTGAACTGATTTGATTGATTTTTGTGTCGTTGGGTGGAACTCGGTGTGAAATTATTTTTGAAGTAAATTGGTGAATATCCATTCAAACAGAAGAACCCTTCAAGCCTTTAAAGTTCTATATTTCTCTGTTTGATTAACATTGATAAGCAAAATAAAAGGTTTTTTTTAGTTAAACAGCTGTAACTAGTAATTACGGTAGACCAGCGAGGGCATCTGTCTATTAATACCAAAAAATATGTCAACCATGGAGGATACACTAAACTAACTGCATCAAATAAGCGTAAACAGTAGTTCCATTCAATTGCTGAAACATCATCAGTGTACAATTACTTGATTTATTTCACTTTAATGAATTATAGGTGATGTCTGACGTTGTTTTAGTATTTTAATTAGAGTGATTTTATTTTTACATTATTCTAATTAACTCCTATAATTTACCTTAGTATACCCCTACTAAAATCCAAAAGGAAAACTTTCTACCGTTAAAATTTTTTCCTCAAACTTTCAGTCCATTTACTTCAAGGAAGTGGCTGGACACCAACTATTGAATTTGATTTTATTTCATTACAGTAAAGGTAGGAGATTCCTGAGTTCTCCAAATTATTCAGGGCATAATTAATTCAGGACAAAAGCATTTGTCTGTACAGCAAGATTCACTGCAACACATACGAGTAAAGGAGCTGGTAGGCTGTAACACTGCACCAGACGCATTACCTTGCCCCAAACACACACATCACATACAAATCGGTTCTATAGAATCAATAGAACAAACTGCCTCTCCTGTGACCCACTTCATCGCTGCGGTTCCTTCACTTTGTGAAAAGAACATTTCCAAGATTTCTTTTTCTTTTCTGCATGAACGGTTTTTACTTTACATCTTTAATGCACCATATAATCTCTCAGGAAACCTGTGTTTGCTAATGTATTTAAAACTACGTTTTCATGAAAAAGTTTTTTTCTTTGTAGATATGGTATTTTATGGTTTTTCTTTTACATTTCTCTTTACTGTATTAAAAATTCATTACTCAATCCACTCAAAGCTCCATTTTTATTTTACATAAGTGGTGTTCTTCTTAAAATGTACCACATTTTTAAACAGGGTAATTTTAATGTAGGCTTGGCTTATAACATTATATTTTGTAGCCTTTGGCAGCATCGTTCTTGGATAACTCATGAGACCCATTTAACAGCATCATAGTTGGCTATAAAAATTAGTTGTACATATGCACTTAAACAAAATTACAGTATTTTTGCCATATTTTATATTTTAACTTTTTTATTTGATTTAAATTTAATTACTACAAAATTCAATTACACCTAAAGCTAATTTAATTTCAAAATTACTTTGGGTTATTAAAACAAAAAACAAATATTTTTTGTATATTTTGCAACTACGTGTTTCTCTATTATTTGCGGTTTTTAATTTATTTCCTTTTGTAATTTATTATGATTTTTTAATTTATTTTGTTATTTATTTGTTTTTTAGATCGGGAAAGAGACTGGGCAGTAACGCATTAGCGAGGTATGTTCACTTTGGATGTTGTATTTGTTTGGTGTTTGTATGGTTTTTAGTAGATATAATTCTTTCGGGCTATTCCTTTGAGTAGTGTGCTGTTAGATGTTCATATGGGTGTGAAACAATGAACAAGATAAAATTTGTTTTATTTTATAGTGATGTATTGCAGTGTCCCACTTGTAGGGTTCACAAAAATAACTTTGAATCAAACAAAAGATCTAAAATAAAAATATTAAAAAAACATACAGATTTTTTTTAATGTTGTTTGGTTATTATTTGTAGACAAAATCATCTATATTTTTAAAATAGGATGTTCTTTTATATATCTGTGATCGATGGACTCGGAAACCACTGGACCGTTTGCAATGAAACTTGGCATATATATAGAAAATTTCATTCATGGAGAAGGTTTGTAAGCCATTAGTTTTTTATAGCTCTTAGGGCTTAGCCAGAGGACTATCATAAACGTATCGATGTCAGGTTTTTTGAAGGTTTTGATCTGAGTTGTTTATGAATACAACAAATGTCAAAAAAGTTTCTTTGTTAATTCTATAAACAAAGTAGTATTCATTCAAAGTATTCGGAGAAGTTCTCATTTAAAGTATTTTGGAGATGTTTGTAATAAGAAAAACTAGAGAGTATAACAGCCTTGCGGTGGTGAGCGTAGCGAACAAGATCACCTGAAGGGCAAAAAACTTACCATGTTAGCATTGCCAAAAAAATCCGATTAGCAGCTAGTTTTTTATAAAACGTCACCATATAACCAATCTTTAAATTTCTTGTGAGAACTTTTTTATAAATACTACATATTAAAGTAGAATCATGACAGTAGAAAAACAAAATTAGATAAAAATAAAATTACAGAATGGAAAGGCATTGAATCTGAAACTTGTTCAAGCAGAAATTACCTCGCTGGATTCCCAGTGTAGTTGTATAACTTCATTAACACATCCCTCGAGCATTGGTCCTGGCCTAATTTATTTGTGATGGTCTCATTAACTTTGAATTTCCTTTGAAATCTCTAACAATCCCTTCTAGACCGTGAAATAACATAAATGTCAAAACCAGCTATATTATTTTCTCATGCTAACATTTTTTTAAATTGAAGCTAATATGTCATTAAAAACTATAGGTGAAGAAATTTACCACCAAAAAATAACCACAACAATTACTGAATTATTAATGAGTTATTGCAACACACGGTAAATCTAGAGGTAAATTCCAAACGCTATTTTTATATTGTTAAAATTAAAAATAATTCACAACTCAGGGTGGTAAAACTGGATAAATAATGCTTAACATTTATCGCTGATCGCTTTTTAACAAGATTTTCATAACTTCTAGCATAAATAGGTAAATCACCCATAACTGAAATAGTGTTTAGCGTTTACCATATTCATTTGCCGTATGTGCAAAAACTCTCTATTGAATAATGACGAGATTAAATTTATATTGAAATGATATTATGAAACAAGTTTATCTAGGTGATTAAAGAAACCAATTTGTAAAATAATCTGTGCAGAAAGAAATGCGTTGTAAAATAGCTGCATTGAGGGAGATATGTATTTGTGAAACTTAAGGAAACCTGTACCATTTTAAATGGGCCTTAGTTATATTGTAGAGTGTCATAATTAATGAAAATTCTTTTAAAAAATCAGTATGTTTTTACACACTTTATTGTGCCTATTAATTTGTATCTACATTGGCAGATTTACAGAGGTGCAAGGCGGATGTTAGCGTAATTTTTTAACAATTTGTTGTTAGCTGTTATTAGAGAGTTTTATAGCTGGAACACAAAATACAAAAATTTGTTTGAATTATGTTACCAAAATGCCTAAAAATCTAACCATTTCAATAAATTGTTTCTTTGTGTTTGAACTTATTATCCAAATATCACACACCCTCCGAAGAGAAGAGCTCGTACCCCCAGATAGGTTATCAAGGCATAAATTTGCCCTGTATAAATTAAATACTTATGGTATGAATAATAGACTTAATTTAGATTAAGTCTCCTAATAAGGAGTTCTACCTGATTTATATAGATTATTTATCACCTGACATCTAAAATTTATATTGTACTAGCTTTTTCCCTCAACTTCGCTCGTGTTACTTGCCGTCAAGTTAAGCTCGTTTGCTACACTTACTCGCTGTAATACTCACCCACCATCAGGTTTCGCTCGTGTGACGCTCACTGGCTGTCACTCTCACCCTATATATATAAAATCACTGGAATACTGAAAATTCAAATTTTTCATTGAATTTGTTTCATAGCAAAGACATAAATACATAATAAAATAGATTTTAAAATTTTTGACAAATTCGTCCAAAAATCTTCCGTACAAAAAAAAAAATATATATATATATATATATATATATATATATATATATACAGGGTGATTCATGACGAAGTGCTGAAATTTCGGGAGCTGATTCTACACATGAAAATAAACAAAAAAGGCCATATAAACATATGTCCTTAAATCCTTCGTTTAGCCGCTAGCCGCCATTTCGTTTTTTAAACGTAATAATTTTTATCTCTTATTGGGGTTTTTTCTGCAAAAAAACATGGATTTTGCATTATAATTAATGCAAATTTATGTTATTTTAATAGAAAACCTCCATAACTCCGTTATTTGTTGTCAGATCTTTACAAACTTGGTATCATTGTTTAGATAATTTAATTTGTCAACTTTTTTTGACTAAAATAAAATTTTGACAAAATCTGCCGTTTTTGAGAAATTTGAGTTTAAAATTTTTAAATGGCCACCATTTTGAAAATACGCATCGGAAAATAATAATTATTTTTCTGGAAATTACCATTATTGTGATAAAGGTCCATGCCAAATATGAAATAAATTCATCAATTCATTGCGGAGATAAAAATTATTACGTGTAAAAAACAAAATGGCGGCTAGCGGCTAAACGAAGGATTTAAGGACATATGTTTATATGGCCTTTTTTGTTTATTTTCATGTGTAGAATCAGCTCCCGAAATTTCTGCACTTCGTCGTGAATCACCCTGTATATTTTAAAATGAAAGTACTGTATAATGTGTTACTTCTTATACCTCCAAGAATGTGAAACCAATGTTTAAAAGTTTTATCATGATCTGGCGGTTAAGTAGTTTTCTTGGGAAAGCAGACATTCATACTTATAATATTATCAGGGATTAGTTATATTTATTTGCTAATGCTGTACATAATAGATCCTACCCATCACATGATGCTAGTGGGGATGTATCATGCAAATGAGACAAACAATGGCAGACAAGGCCCTGACAAAGCGCTTTATGGGTTCGCATGTCCCCGGGTGGTTGCACTTTGAATGGCCCTGTTACTGCTACTGTGTTGCACTTAATCCGCAAACTTAAATACAAATCAATTAAGGATTAATGATTGTCAAGTTATCATTTCTTTATCATAAATAGAGATGTGTCCATGTAATTGTTAGGATTCAACCTTTACTTTCACACAAATTTATTACTTGTTTTTTAGAATTTCATTTTGACAGACCCTTAGTTTTTATATCTTAGTACCAGGTTGACTGATTGTTGGTTTTATTTCACTTTTGATATAGTGTCATGGTAATAAAGCTATTAAGTTTTCACCAACCACCAACTATACCTCTTCACAGTGAAAAGACTGCTTAACATTAGTGTTCCTTTATTTATGTATACATTTCGTTGTTCTTTCTGCCAAAATAGCAAATGTTAAAAATTACGATTTGTAAACTTAAATTTGGACCAAATTCGATTTTTCCTGGGATATAGCCTGTTTCTAAACTTACTTTTGGGCCAAAACACTCTTAAATACAAAGTTTAAGCAAAATCTACCCACTAAAATTCGAGATCGTGGAACACACGTCCCTTCAGACAGTGCTCGTATTATAGTATAGCATTTGTGAGTTTATTTTCCTTTCAATTTTATGAGCTCCAGGAAGGAAAGTAAATGATTAAAACAACTTGAAAGTGAATATCCTTTGTGAGTATTTTTTACATGAAAGTGCAAATATATTAATCATAATTATTTAAATATTAAAAACATCATAATAATCATTTACTAATCATTTAATTAGTATCAAAATTATTTAATGAAAACTAAAGTGTATATTTTTTGTTTTGAATTACATTATAATATATTTTATTTTAATTAATATTATTTTGTTTATTTAGAGGTTAACTGTAAGAAAGGACCATGTGGTCCTAATATTCGCCTCAATAAAGAAGCATTTTCATTTAATTTCAAATACTTCATTTAAGGTGAAAGAAACTCATGGAGAAGCTGAAGTATTTATATGTTGACAGAGGTTCAACGGTTACTTACATGGGGTTTTACCTATTCTTGAAAGATATTTAGTTAATTCAAAATGTGTTTTTGATGCGTTGTCAATAATTACAATTTAGATTCAATGTAGGAGTCCAACAGGAAAGTAAGTGGTAAAAATACCTTTTAAGTGAATTTCTTTTTAAAGTTTTGCTTATAAAAAAGTTACAAAAGTTTATTTGAGGTCTTTAGAAAGGAGTTTTTTACTTTAATTACTTAAAAGTAATGAGTGTAGTCTAGGCTGTGAGAATGTCTGAGGAGTATTAACTCTTGAAGATTTATTATTCTTCTGGAGATGGAGGAGGAAGGGGTTGATAAATGCTGGAATTCATTGTTGGGCTCAGTGAGGATGAGGCCTTGGAACTGTTCTCATTGAATACCAGTCGTTTTTTTTAAACTAGCATCCTTTCTCATTCACAGTCGACAATGTGATTTATATATTTATGTAGCTCGAAAAATGTATATAGGTCTATATGTTCTTATTCTTGTATGTACAATGTGGTGTATGTAGGTTGTGTAACAAAGATTAAGTTTTAAAATATTAAATAAAAAAATTACATGATTTTTCACCACTGTAGAATTCCCCATTTAAGTAAGTGCAAATAAGTTCAAGACATATTATCAGACTTCGTTAGATTAAGTACAAATTTAAAAATAATCAATTGTTTTAAATAAACAATTAACAATTAACTGTATTGCATCAACCGTTATTGATTTAAGGTAACCGGTATAGTAAGTAGGTTTAATTTAAGTAGTGAATTTATGACAAGGAAGTAACATAAAATATAATTTAAAAAAAAAGTATCTACCAACACAAAATTTGTATTAAACGTTATTCTGTACCTTTAGTTAATGTTTTTTTACAACAATTCGGAGTGTAGTTAGGTTTTCCAATTATAATTCATTTGACACGTCTTAACCCTTTAACGCCCAGCGTTGTTTTTATACAACGCCGTGTTTCTGCCTATTTTTCTCAAAAATTATTTGTTTGAACCACAAAAGCCCACTGTTGGTTTAAAACAACACTGATTTAGTTCAGAAAATCGCCACTAGATAGGAGTTTAGACCAGTTGTCAAAGCAACAGAACATTTTCTTCAGAGCCACTTCAAGGTTTGGAGGTTACAAGTAACTTGTGTACTTTCAAGTGATCTCTCATTATGTTTCTAATTAGTTTGTAATGTGGGAAAAAATACCTCATCAATCCTCAGTTATTCTAGTTTATGTGTAAAATAAGTTTTAGTAATTATAGTGAGTATTTACCATAGTTATTTGAGAAAATTGCCAAGTTGTTTAAAACCTACAATGGGCGGATGTGACATTAAATTTCACTAGTTTAATTCAGATTCCCCATATAACCCCATACTAATTCTAAATTCATTTGCAGCTAATATTTTGTGTTAATTATATGTCTTTTGGCCATTTCGTATGGGTCATGATCCAAGATTCACAATGGAGCCAGAATATTTGGACAAAAAAGATAAAGAAAGGTTTTTATTAATTCCTGATGACAACGTGTCAGAGGTGGGAGACATTGGGATAAGTACTTTTTTTATTCGATGTTTACCAAGTTGTGATGTTTTTCTATTGTGATAAATAAATTTCTATACTATTTTGGCAAAGTTGTGCATTATTTCAACTTCTGTTCAAGAACAACCTTATAGTTATTTTATACTTTACCAAAATTGTAAATATGGTACATTAAATCCACAAAAACCCACTGTTGCTTTTAAACAACAAGGGATTTTTCTTAGGTCTTGCCCGATGTAACCACAAGTACCCGTTGTTGTTTTTAAACAACATTTTTTTATTTTTTTAACCTGTGAGGGAAAATTTATAAAAACAGTGTTTGTGTGTTATTTGGACCCTAAATAAAAGAAAAATGAGAAGAAAGAATTTTTTTATCGGTGCATCATAATTCGGGTTTCAAAGGGTTAAGTCACAAAAATCAGCCACTTAAACATTGAAATGTAAAAAAACCAATAAGTTCATTTTTATGGTTGCATAGTGTGAAATATAATATTCTAAAGAAGTATCTAATAAAAATATTAATATTGGGGCGTACAAAATAACACAAAATGCTTGTTTGTTTGTATGCGATATCAGCGCTGCGCCTGCAGATCTGATGTGGCAACTGGCAAGGCAAGGTTGCGTTGGTTTCACGTGCGGTTGCCGGCAGGCGCTTTGAAATATAACGGCCACTTGCAATTGACTGCTGACGTTCATTACATTTTCAAATGCCGATGTTAACTTTCTTTCGTGTGAAATTAATATTGTAAATTAGGGCTTATGCATTTAGTTTATGTATGGCGTGTAAACGAAATGTAAACTTATTTAATTTGATTGCAGTTAAATAAATATGGCGTATCAGTGTGGTATTCATTTTGTAACAAAAATCTTAAATAGACTTTATTGCATAATCCTTGATTACATATTTATTTTCTTCTAACCATATTAGATTCAATTAGCCTGTGTCAACAATTAGCATTGTCAATTGCTGTTGTGTCCGCACAGTATCCATGGCAACAAAGGCAAGTTTCTATATTTGGCCCGAGGCCCTTGCCATGTTTATGCAGGCCAACTTTTGTCAATATTTACCCGTCTTCCCACCTTGCTGCCCCCTTTCTCATTTTTACCTGTTTACATGTCCAACGTCAGGAAATTAATGCTTTCTTCATGGATATTACTTGATTATTCTGAAAATTCTATGAAATGATTTATTTTACTGAGGAATACTGAGAAGTAAATCTGATGATAAGATTGTAATTATTTTGAAAGTTATTTTTTTCTTTGTAAAATGAAAAAAGTTAATATTTTTACATTTTAGACTTATAACAAACTTATTTAATACATTTTATTAATCACATACATCATCTATAAAAATTATTTTAATTCACAGTAATTTTCAGAAAATAACTTGATTCTCGGCCCTAATGAAACCACTTTTATTTTCATCCAAACTAATCAGAAAAAAGGAAGGGTTAATCGCCCGCTTGAACTGTGTATAGGGAAATTATAAAGTCAAGACAATGATCTTGTAACATTGCAACAAACCGACTACAAGTCTTTCTAAAACTAGGGGCACAGATAAATGCAATTAGTTTAGTTGACAACTTTACACAATAGAGTAGTTTGTCTGTGCTAGGAATGCTGGACGATGAAGGTGGAACTAATTGCTCATAGCGAAAAAACTTGCAAAAAACATCTTCATCAGAAATATTAACTTGTACAATAATACCGACCTCGGCAGATTAGTGTTAACTGTTCCTAACGTTTTTATTTTAGAGTTAAAATTTTGTATATAAAACAGAATAAAATCCATGAAATTGTAGAAAGTAACAGCAACAATCGACACAAGTATAACACCAGACATAAGACTTCCTTTGCACAACCACATAGGTTAGCTATACTCGTATATTAAAAGAAACTAGAGTATGTAGATGTTAAACTTAGGATTTGCCACTTTTTCTACATAAAGAATATAGCTCAGTTTTCAATATTTAAATGTCAAATAAACATTTATTTTTAAACAGCTTTTACAATATTGATGGGTATAGGACACTGTAGTGGGTAAAAGGCACTAAAAAAAGTTGAAAATAAATATAAATAAAATTGCAACTGATTTTAATTTTTATTTGAGGAAAAGTCGCATTACCTATCACTCAAAGTGTTTTCGTACACAGCTGGAAACCTTATTAAAATAACCCCTTTAAGATGAACTCACTTTTCCTGAAAGTGAAGGCTGTTCAGAGTAGCTACCAACGCTTAAGAGGGTGGCAGTTGCACTCTAGGTGTAAGCATTTTATTAAATCTATTTGTTTGTCTTAAAGTCTTATTTCTAACTTATGTCTATTTTAAAGTACTTCTAAAACGTTTTACTTTAAAAAGTACACATAGGTTAATTACACAATTTGTATAACACATCCGATATTTTCCCATCTACGTTCAATTAAATTTATTAAAATTCAAAACAGTACTTTATTGTGGTGCTGGTGGTGGTGATGGTGGTGGTGGTGGCAGTTTAGTGACCCTTGTGGGAAACTATGTAGGAAGTGTTAATTGACCCGGGATCTGGCGGTAATTGGTTAATCCATGTCCGGGCTAATTGATCAGATGTTATTGCTGTGAACATTGCTGTTATCCCTCTCCACACAAAATTGGATTCTGTTAAAGTCCGCGGAAAGGATGGTGAAAAGTTTTTGATCGCAAATCACATTAGTTTATTCCTAATGAGTGCAATTCCTAACGAGTGCAGTCAATTACATATACTCCTATATGTCTCGCACACATGAAAAGTGTATAATTCACACACTGTATAAATTTATGTTATGTTATAAATGTATTATAAATGTATGTTGTATTTTCATATTATGTTATGTTTTATTATCATCTTACTGTATTTTTCATGCTAAAAATTGTTATAAATCTTTTCAGAGAAAATTAAGGCTTTATTTAGGAAAAGTTGACTTCAACAAAACATCTTCAATAAGAATATAAAATGAGAGCCGCTTTCCTCAAATATGTTAAACTATGTTTAACTTTAACGTACGGTAGTTTAATTCGATCCTAAACATATGGTCAAATTTGGTTTGAACTCACTTTAAGCTTAAACTGACTTCAGGAAAGCGCCCCCTTTATAAAACAAATCTGACTAAATAATTAATATGACAGTACAATCAGGTGATAACAAACATGTATGAAAATATACCACACATTTATACAGAGTGTGTCACTTGTCAAAGCTGTGGCATAACGGGTTAGTATACAGGGATTTTCTCTCCTGACAGGGTGACCAAGTTACACAAACTGCAGGGGTTATCAAATGCCAAGTTTGGGAAACTAACTCATGTAAAACAAAATCCATGAACCGCTAATTTTTTTCAATTTTTTGATGAGATTGCCTATATTCTGGACTTTTTGCTTTTTTTTACATCAGAGACACTTTACTTGAGCATTATGAATTAATTTAAGAATGCTATTTGGGAAAGCGGTCCAGACCCATTAAATATTTGCAATCTTCTTAGTCAAACAAGTAACTATTGATCCAAAGTCCAAGACACCACTATCACCATGCCAGGCTACACCAGATGGTTCCCTTTGCTGTGCTCGCTACTTGATGTTGTAGAAGTTCCCATGTGTCTTGATGTTTCCGTGTTGTGTTGCAGCCAGCTGTATCGCAGCTCCAGCTTCAACAGCAGCGGTCGCAGCTCGACCTGTGACACTGCGGACGACATCTACTCGGATGTGTCTTGATGTTTCCGTGTTGTGTTGCAGCCAGCTGTATCGCAGCTCCAGCTTCAACAGCAGCGGTCGCAGCTCGACCTGTGACACTGCGGACGACATCTACTCGGATGTGTCTTGATGTTTCCGTGTTGTGTTGCAGCCAGCTGTATCGCAGCTCCAGCTTCAACAGCAGCGGTCGCAGCTCGACCTGTGACACTGCGGACGACATCTACTCGGATGTGTCTTGATGTTTCCGTGTTGTGTTGCAGCCAGCTGTATCGCAGCTCCAGCTTCAACAGCAGCGGTCGCAGCTCGACCTGTGACACTGCGGACGACATCTACTCGGATGTGTCTTGATGTTTCCGTGTTGTGTTGCAGCCAGCTGTATCGCAGCTCCAGCTTCAACAGCAGCGGTCGCAGCTCGACCTGTGACACTGCGGGCGACATCTACTTGGATGTGTCTTGATGTTTCCGTGTTGTGTTGCAGCCAGCTGTATCGCAGCTCCAGCTTCAACAACAGCGGTTGCAGCTCGACCTGTGACACTGCGGACGACATCTACTCGGATGTGTCTTGATGTTTCCGTGTTGTGTTGCAGCCAGCTGTATCGCAGCTCCAGCTTCAACAGCAGCGGTCGCAGCTCGACCTGTGACACTGCGGACGACATCTACTCGGATGTGTCTTGATGTTTCCGTGTTGTGTTGCAGCCAGCTGTATCGCAGCTCCAGCTTCAACAGCAGCAGTCGCAGCTCGACCTGTGACACTGCGGACGACATCTACTCGGATGTGTCTTGATGTTTCCGTGTTGTGTTGCAGCCAGCTGTATCGCACCTCCAGCTTCAACAGCAGCGGTCGCAGCTCGACCTGTGACACTGCGGACGACATCTACTCGGATGTGTCTTGATGTTTCCGTGTTGTGTTGCAGCCAGCTGTATCGCAGCTCCAGCTTCAACAGCAGCGGTCGCAGCTCGACCTGTGACACTGCGGACGACATCTACTCGGATGTGTCTTGATGTTTCCGTGTTGTGTTGCAGCCAGCTGTATCGCAGCTCCAGCTTCAACAGCAGCGGTCGCAGCTCGACCTGTGACACTGCGGACGACATCTACTCGGATGTGTCTTGATGTTTCCGTGTTGTGTTGCAGCCAGCTGTATCGCAGCTCCAGCTTCAACAGCAGCGGTCGCAGCTCGACCTGTGACACTGCGAAAGACATCTACTCGGATGTGTCTTGATGTTTCCGTGTTGTGTTGCAGCCAGCTGTATCGCAGCTCCAGCTTCAACAGCAGCGGTCGCAGCTCGACCTGTGACACTGCGGACGACATCTACTCGGATGTATCTTGATGTTTCCGTGTTGTGTTGCAGCCAGCTGTATCGCAGCTCCAGCTTCAACAGCAGCGGTCGCAGCTCGACCTGTGACACTGCGGACGACATCTACTCGGATGTGTCTTGATGTTTCCGTGTTGTGTTGCAGCCACCTGTATCGCAGCTCCAGCTTCAACAGCAGCGGTCGCAGCTCGACCTGTGACACTGCGGACGACATCTACTCGGATGTGTCTTGATGTTTCCGTGTTGTGTTGCAGCCAGCTGTATCGCAGCTCCAGCTTCAACAGCAGCGGTCGCAGCTCGACCTGTGACACTGCGGACGACATCTACTCGGATGTGTCTTGATGTTTCCGTGTTGTGTTGCAGCCAGCTGTATCGCAGCTCCAGCTTCAACAGCAGCGGTCGCAGCTCGACCTGTGACACTGCGGACGACATCTACTCGGATGTGTCACTGGAGGAGGACGTGCTCGATCTTAACCACAAGGTAGGCTCGACCACTAGCACTGTAGCACTGGTGATGTGTAGTACATGGATAGGAGAGTTGAAAAAGCTTTTCAGTTACAATGAGCGACTTTATGGAACTTCAAGAATATGTGACGAGCAGCTTGGGCAAGAGACATTGACTGGTCAATGTCATGATGGGAAAGAACAAGAAATGACCTCACTCATTCACTCTCACTCACACATCGGGAATTAGTTCAGGATCAGAATGTCAATTTCGCAAGCATTATCACTTTTTGTGTTTATGCAGGAATAGTATAGGTCATAAGAAATTTTTTAAGTTATTTTGTTAGGGACACCTAAGTAAAGTACACTCTTTATTACCTAAAAGAGTTTAAAGATGACTTGAGGCAGGCCCTACTTCAATAAATCTGTATCCTTGACTTTTAAAACACTTCCCACTTTCTAGACGGTGGGCTTTCTAGTTGAGATTAGTTGAAAATATCATAATTATTGAATATCAGTGACCAACCCACTGAACAATGACTTTTTAAAATCTCATCATTTTTTTATATAGATGGCTCTTGTTTTTGTAAGAAAAATAAGAAATTCAACAAAATGCTCAAGTTTATACTTACAATACATTTTGATTCCCTTTAAAGTACCCTAGCCTGAAAACTCTTTAGAAAATACTGAAACTCATATTCCTCTTTGCAATATGAAATTAAACTTTTCTCCTATTGTTGGCATTTGCCTATTATGTTTGCATAAAATACAATATTTGCTATAATTTTAAACTTTGGCCTTTGTTTTAATCATAAAAATTTTTAAATCAACTTGTGTCATTGCAAACTATATTAAAATACCCCCGTCGCAGCAGACCTGCGTACTCAGCGAATTTCCAAACGATCTTGATATATTGTATTTTCCCCATTAACACCATAGGAATGGGTATGTAGGTTGGCTGCCTTGGGATGTTGTTAGAAAATGTTAGTTTTGTTAGGAAATGTAATAGTTACGTTAGGTAAATGTCAAACTGTATAAATTTTTGGCACTTTTTAATTTTCCCCATAAACCCCATGGGGGTGAGTAAGTAGGTTTGCCGCCATATGGGTGTTGTAAGCAAATATCAGTTAAATCCTACATAGTGAATGAACATACCAAATATTATCAAGTTATGGTGTTCTTTTCATTTTCCCCATAAACCCCATAGGGGTGAGTACGTAGGTTTGCCGCCATGTGGGTGTTGTAAGCAAATATCAGTTGAACCCTACCAAGTGAATGTACATACCAAATTTTATCAAGTTATTCCAATAAATAAGCGAGATACAGGGTTTTGTTGATTTCCCATAAGATTAACATGGAAAACCTATTTTTGGCTTTTCTCCGTAACCTGTTAAGCCAAGTTAAAAATTCAAAATATTAAATTGTTTGTTTTTTTTAAGCTCTTTTAAATGGTTTTAGTTAAAATAGTAGAATTTTGAAAATTATGCTAAAAAAATGCAAAAAACCCATTTTTGACCCCTTTGAAACCCCATAAAACCCCGTTCCCATAACCCGATCATGCTGGTTCGCGAACTCATGAAAATAGACCTAGCCTTACACCTTCATACCAAATTTCATCAAAATCCGAGGTCCCCTTCAAAAGTTATCAGTACCACGGACACATAGATATATATATATATATATATATATATATATATATATATATGAAAATGAACGAACAGTGTTTTTGGCTTCTGGGGACCTCAAAATGAAAAAGTAACATGGTCCCGGGCTTAGGTCTTACCATGGCTACTACCGTAATAGCGTATATTCCCTATAGGGAAATTCGCTAATATGTGGGGTAGTTGTTGGAAAGTGGTAGAGGCTCCAGGCAAGAAAAAGTAGTAGAGAAAGTAAACAGCAACTTAGGGTGAGTGAGAAACTTACTTTACATAAACCTGTCTGTACTGATGGGTTTTACCCTACTAAAAGCAGTGTGTTGCAGTAATATATTCATCTTTATACAGTACAGTATTGTGAAAGATCATAAACATTATTGAATAGTTGGGCACTGTAATTGCCCCCCCCCCCCCCCCACCAATAGCATAGATTAAT